>ML810772.1:106430-118016 GCA_009831015.1 Picea engelmannii | reverse complement strand
CAATACGTTTTGAGAATTTTCGTTGAGACCACGCGTCCATCTATGAATGGGAACGGAAATTAGAGAGTCAAAACTGCCAATTATAGCTACAGACAGTTGAGTTAAACTCTGCCAATTGCATTTCACTAACACCAGCTGCATTACCTAGGAAGTTAGCCAGAATTAGTATAAATATATGAGGCCAGTTCTCATTCTGACATGCAGTCTCAGAATTGCAGTGCACAATCTTGTGCGCACTGCAGTGCCCAGTCTTGTGCGTAGGTTTGAGGAGAGTTGCCATTGCAGCTGCTGCAACTAGCAGATTACGTTTGGCTTGGACTATCTCTTGGCTAGTGTTTGGACTATCTGATCATATCTTGTTGGTGCGCTATCCTTGGGGAAAGGTGCACTACCCTTTATTTGGCTATCTAGCTTAGGGTTTTCTTCCAGAATGATTCTCTGTCAAGGTTAAGGTGCTCAGAGGGTGGCTTCGGCCTATGGTTGGGTGACAAGGGTATTGTCAATGGAAAAATGAGCACACATCTTTCATATTCTAACACAATCGACATTTCATCATTAGTCATTGACTGGGTGGTTTCCCTCGTGTTTGACGGCAAGACATCTATTCACACTTTGGGATTCGTGCAGTTTCTTGGATTCCATTAGCCTTATTGGTAGTTTCCTCGCCTTTGTCAGCACTTTTCATCATTGGCTGTTATTCAGAGGGTCCTTTTCGTGTACCGCTTGCATTTGGCACACACGAAAGACACACAGGGTCGTTGGTTCATGAACATGTTCTTCGTCCGATCTCCACCAAATCATGAAGCTCCTGCTTTGTTCCTCGTGCTAACTGATGAGAGATGCCTCAATGCTCTCCTTTCATCGGGTCTCCTTCCATCAACTTCAGCTCATTTATTCTGGATATGGAACCTAGAGTTTTATAAGTACCTTGAGGCTTGCAGTCATGAGTGTCAGGCTCTCTCGCCATTGACAGATGGGAATACATCAATGTCTCCTGATCAATGGATCTCTCAAGTGTTCGACACCAACTCCTTTATTCACATTTGTAGAGATGTACTCGGTGCCTTGATACCTACTTTCATCATCGGTAGGATGTCTCATGTCTGTTAACAATATACTTCAATGGCTGGTAATCAAACGATGTCTCATCGTGTTTGACCTCAACTCATTTGTTCATATGATGTAGACTTGCACCATTGGCAGATAATGTAGAAGACTTTAAGACATCACTATGTGGCCACATCTTTCCTGAGTTGTTGCTTCCATTTCATCGGACCAATACCTATTTGACTTCAGTGATCATGGGAGATCAGATTGTACTACATGGTATACAGATATCTTCAGATTGATTTTTGAGACTGGTTTCACTGGACCTTGTTCGTGACTATGACAACTTTTGGCATATAACCGCATTTGTATTTGCCTATTCATGGCCATGAACACTTGTTTGGTATATTTTTCACATGGATCTGCATTGTATTCTTGGTAGCCATGTATGCAAAGTCAATACATAATGTAATGAGCAATTGAGTTTGTCCAGTTAGTTCTCTACCACTCCACTTCTGGGTTATTTAAAATGTATTTCAGTCATCGCAGATACTCCTCTGATATCACACATTAAGGGGCATCTGTTATAGCAAGATTTGCCTCACCATTGTTATCTTGCACAGAGGGCCTTTTTTCCATTTTCCTATGCAGACTTTTTATCCCTTTTTGATGAATCCAGAGCTAAAAATATACATTTTTCCACATATACGCTCCCTATCAGTTATACAAGATGTGTATACGCTTGCTGCTACAGCTCGCGTATATCAGGATTCATGCCAGAAAATGAAAAATGAGGTTGAGTTTCCATGTCACGACAGAATATCTCTGATCCTTGGCCTTCCATATACTGGAAACATTCTGACTCGACCCTTTAGTTGCATTCTAAAGGCTATAAGAGCACAATTTCGAGCTATGGAAAAAAGGGAGAAAGCATTCAACTTTGAGAGAAAAGTTACTCTGGAGAACTTACTTCATGTTGAGTTTGCATCCCTTTGTCCCTCAAGTCTGAACACAGTGTTCAGCCCCCAAGATCTTCCCTTATTATTGAAAGGACCTCTTTGCCTCTTTCTCATGAGCTTTCCTTTGGTGGAGGATTGAAGTGGTGGGGACCCATTTGGAAGGAACTTGGTCTCTTTGTTTCGAACCGTGTCGACACGGAAGTCTGTAATGTTGACACTTCTGCTGATCAATTATTAATAGAAATACTCCTTTCCCGTCCTATTGGTATATTGCAAATATATGATTATTATCCATGGGTGTATTTGTAATGTTTATTAATGGATTATGTTATCTGATATGCTAACCCATTTTATATCATCACTATATACTTGCTTTGCTTGTTTGTTGAGAACTTCTCGTAGGTATAAAGCTTTGGGTCAAAGTGCTCAACGGTGGAACATCATCAAATGTTGGATTGAGGTAGGCCTCTTTCTTGTATTGCACATTAGTTTATATAGCATATGTTGGAATTGAGTTGATTTCTACAGTCATACCTGTCTGTTGTGGTTTACCCTTAGCCATAAAGATTTTTTCCCTTGTAACAGAATTGGTGACCATACTGGGCTCATAAAGATTTTTTCCCTTGTAACAGAATTTTTTATGAGCTCATTTTTGTTTTTCCCTTCACATATAAAAAGGATCATATTTTGGTTTGTTTATTCGGTTGATCACCAACCTTCCTTTATATATCCATCCTTGGAGGAAGAAACCATACTTTCTGCCTGTGTTGTAGATGTTGATCCTATATCCTCAGCTCAGCCTATTCATAAGGATAAAATTCATACTGAGATCCCTCCTAGATTCAATCACCCTTGCATCCCTCAGGAGGTTGAAACTGATTTGCAGCCTCCTCAAATCTCATCTCATCCTATTTTTACTGTTGTGCCTTGCCATCAATGTGATAAGCCTCATATTCATCCCACTAGTTTTCAATCTAGAATAAAAGACATACTGTTTAAACCTTTAAAGATTCCATATCATCTTCATCCTTATCCTCCCGATTTCTTTAAATATCTTCCTCATTTTTCTGGGGAAGATCATGTTACAACTAAGAGGCATGTGGAGGCCTTTGAGAACTTTATTGGTCAATTTGAGATTGCTCATGATGATGTTGCCATGAGATTGTTCTCAAATTCATTTTTTGGAGATGTTTTTGTGTGGTTTAAATGTTTGGGAGCTGACTCCATTGGTTCCTGGGTTGAATTATGCAATGCATTTTTGAAGTGGTAGGGTGAGGACCAGTGCCTTGATCAATACTGGGATTATTTTAATTCCTTGAGGAGAGGGGAAGAGGAAGCATTGGTTTTCTTCTACAGGAGGTTTTACTGTGTGTATCATAATATTCATGTAGAGATCAGACCCACAAATACTACTGCCATGGTGTACTATGTCATGTCTCAACATTCAGAGCTTGTCCTTCACTTGAGAGAAAGGAAATCAACATATTTATCTCAGTTATTCATGGATTTTTGGGAAGTGGAGGAGAACCTCCGAGCTTGTGGCAGGATTCAAAGTCAATATCATCTCAACTCTGAGCGTAAGGCAGTTTTTTCTTGCTTTCCATATGAAGGAAGAGTTGTGGATGATTTTATCTTCGAAGCATGTATCAATGAACAACCCCGTATTGATAGAAATCATGTGTATGAACAGCTAGGAGCATCAGTTACTACTGTTCCTGAAATAGATATTTTTAACAGTTATTTTCCTGATAAAATTACTGATTTAAAGGATGATCATAGATATGAAAGACAACCCCTTTTTGATGAATATCCTAGTAATGATGAGCAGCAAGATTATCTTGTATTTGATCACTATGAAGACAGTAAGGATGATGCAGAGGTTGGCCCTGTCATGGAAGACATAAAATTTGACTAGGAGCAACCCTTAGTTGAGGCACATGAAGAGGTCATTTATACACAGCCTGAAGTAAATCCACAGTCATCAGTGGATCAATAGCCACTTACATCCATCCTTCTTCCACTTGTACCTACATTTCACAGTAAGCAGCTTTTGTACCCACAGATGATTGTGGTTGTCTTTCAATCAAGTGTGCATGTAGGGGACATCAAGAAAGTTTTCAGCAACTTTGAAAAAGTGAAGGGTAACCTTTCATAAGTTAATGATGCATTACCTTCCATTTCATGACCATGTCAATGAGTACATAAAGTTACACTTTTCAAATGCTTTGGAGCATGCAGGATTGTGATCATAAGGATGAAATTAGTCAGCTATCACGCTTTCCTTGTCTTTTATGGATCATTTGCAGTGAAGCAAAGGATTTAGTTATCAAACAGTTTGAATGGCTATGGTGGAAGTTTGCTTTTACCTAGCATTTTGTAAAAGTCAGTTAACTTAGGTTTTGTAAATAAGCTCCCTCAGGAGCAGGTGTGTTTGATTTCATTTTTAGAATAGTGTACGTGTCAGCCTGTTTTCTTCAGTATGATGTTTTAGAGCATGACTCCATATCCCAATAGCTAAGGTACTGGAACTACTTGTTCTTGGAAGCTCGCAGAGAGCATGTCATCCCCTATGGAGCCAAATGTTATCACATAAAGTTGTCAAGGGACGCAGGCTGCAACCATTAACACAAAGTACAACACTTAGAGTGATTCATTCCAGGCCCGAAATCAATGACCAAATCTCGAAATAGATCTGGACCGTTCAATTAGCAAGATCCACGCGTCATCAGATCTGTCACTATGGGAGTTTTACTTCGGGAGTTTTTTAAAATGAGAAACATTGCCAAGTCTCAAAGTGCCTTGAAAATAGACCCCAAGCCGTAGCGAGGTCACATAAGAGGTGGGCCCAAGAATAAAGGTAAGCACCCAACGTATGATTGGTGACTCGAGTTTTCAAGGAAGCAATCGCGGTTGTCAGATGCATAGCAAATCTGACCATCGATCTGAGAGGAGTGATTTCGTCATTCGGGCATTAGGAAATCTGTAGTCAAGTAATCTGAAATCTCCCAAAGTGAGAAATCCCCAAGCATCATATGGGATAAGCACCAGGTCACGGCCCGAGGTCACAAGCATGAAGGAGTGATGAAGAAGGAGCTGGCGCCTGAAGCTCGAGTTTCCAAAAATGCCTGTATTGGTCACAGAAGAAGACTTGCAAGGCCTCGAGGCGTCAAAATTGATTTGCAGAAGTCGTTGGCACCATCTAAGAACATTCATGGGTGCCAGGTCCCATCCTGATCTCGATGAAGGAAGTTACTTAAAATGAGAGCGGTGGTTGAGACCTTGTCTCAGCACATAAATGGACAGAAGGATGCAGACGCCCGGGAATGCGGATTAGCAATCCGAGGTTTCCTTCTAGACGAATTTCCCTGCAAAACACATAACTGAGGCAAGCTCACGTCTGACATGAGAAGGCCTGCACAGGCTAACCGAGTAGGCGTCGACTGAAAGCTTTGAATGGAGGGGTCCAATCACATTCCTGGTGGTTGCAACATTTTTAGTATATATAGGCAGTTTTGATATTTTGTTATGGTCGAATGGTTGATCTAGGCTCCCTACTATTGTAATATGTTTTTGAAGAACACTAGTCCTCTGGTTATGTATTGTTTTTTGAGACATCTTGGTTAATCTAAGTCATCTTTCTTACTCCATACTATTTTCCTCTGATATTGAGAGAATTCATGAATGACTGATTCACATGGATTGTTATGACTATATTATGATGAATGTTATGTTATAGTGTTGTTATAATTTCTTTCGGTTTATTTGAGATTTTAATTCAAGAATATCTTGTGTTTAAGTTTTTTCTCCTTAGGCTGTTGGAAGACCTGATGTCCACAGTAGACCTCTACACTCTCCTCACCAAATTCTTCCCTATATTCACCCTTACTCCAACTTACCGACTGAAGTTGATTCCAGACCTCAATTTCTTATGCATGCTAGTCCATATTTCTGAGTTAGAACGTTATTATCATTGAGTCTTCTCCATTTGACCACCTAAAACTCATTTACATTTACTGTATAAACTGATGGGTACTGGGATTATTCTCATTATAGTCTCAGGGTGATTCCTAGTGCTAACCCACTCTAATCAAGCATGATTAGAAGAGTTATCCCCTGTATTGTTTTACACTTTTTTCGGGCTTGGGAGACTAAATTTACGAAAAATTCATCCATGGAGTCACCTTTAGGTTCTTTTTAGACTCTCTAAACATGGAAAACCACTAATTTTTCCTTCTCTGGACTCGCTAAACTACACATTGAAGGACCCATATGGGAACAAACCTTTACTTCTTCCAGTTCATTAAATAAAGGAAGAGGAACTTATCGAAGGTGAGTTATATCGAGCATTTGTTACCCTCCTCGAGCTCGTTAAATGAAAAAGAGTTACTCATCTATCTGAGTGGGGGGGGGGGCAATTGAAGGAAGTGGGTCAAGTTTTGGGGAATCCTTTATGGTAGCTATTGTCTCCCTTGAACATGGAACCTGTTTGTGTCTTGTCTTACAGTTAGGTAATCCTCTTGTCTCTGAGTCATACCAATTCCATGTGTCGCCATACTTTTTTGTCCAGTTGAAGAGAGCTCTTATTTCCATCACAGTACATTCTTGGTCCTCATCGAGTCAATGCTATCAAGTCATTTTTCATGCCTGATCATGTTCAAGGGAAGTTTCTCTTCAAACCATCCATTTGCAGTATTACTAGTTTCCATTTCCTGTGTCATTCCATACTCATTTTATTCACCATCTTACATCACTTTCCTGTGTCAGTTTCGTGTCGATGATGGGGGATACATCAAGGTCCTCCTTCGACGATTATTTTCCTGTCAACTTCAACACATCATCCGATAATTAGACTTAGAAACCAGTTAGTACCTTGGGACCTGCATGCCTCAATGGCAGGCCTCGTCGCTTTCGACAATAGGTTTACATCATTGAACACTGATCAGATGATTCCATGAATGTTTGACCTCAGCTCATTTATTCACATTCGTTGGAATGTACTAGGGTACTTTGGGAGTCATTGACATCATTGGTGATTTCCATCGCACTTGTTAACAGTTTACCTCAATGATCGGTAATCAAGTGGTTTCTACCATGTTCAACATCAAATCATATATTCACATGGCTAGATTCGTACCACATAGAGATTGGGACGAAGACCCTGGTTTGAGCGTTCACTCTGTTATCTTATTTGCTCAGGTTGTGAAAGAGATCATTTGAGCATGTTGATATATATATATATATATATATATATATTGTCACATAGATCTACATTGTATTGGTATGTGGCTATGTTTTATCATCTCATAGCTCCAACTCCACACCCTTGCATTGAAGAATTGTTAAGTGTTTCGACCATCAGTTTCTCTTCTGACCTCACACTTTAGGGGGCAATCTATTACACATCATAATTCCTCACTTCGACAACGTTACATTCTCATTGTCGCAAGTGTCGTAAGTGTTACACTTTTGTCGCAAGTGTCGTGAGTGTCACATTCTCTTTATGTAAGTGTTGCATTGCGAACAACACCATTAAAACACTTGATACAACCCATAAAGCATGATAGAAGAAGAATCCCCATCATTTTACAGTCGGAACAAATGTTTTTCTATGGGAATTGCTCATCTTGGCAAGTTTTGGAAAGATCAGTTCTCCCATGCTCATATACAGGGAGCTCTAGTGATCTTTTTCCATCTCATAGGGAGTGTTGTAGTGCTTTGTTTCCTATTCTAAGGGAGAGTTGGTCGAGGAAATCTTGGAAAAAATCTCATTTTCTTCTAAAGACATCTATGGATGGATCGCGTTGGTTTGGCTCGAATCTAACCCCTAGGCTGCATCTAAGGAAGATATCACAACTATTAGATCCATATCCTCAACTAATTCCAAATACACCCAAGGTGGTTGAGCCTCTCAAAGCCTATAAATGAAGGCATTCTCGTGGTCAACAAAGGAGGAAAAAAATAGTAAAGCATTGTTATTATGATCGTGGATCTTTTGAGCAAGGGTTGGACTCGGAGGACTTAGAGAGGTTGTTGCAACATCATCTGAAGATTGTAAGTTTCCTTTTTAAATTTATCATAAACATACTTGGCGTATTTCCTTCTACTATGTGTTTACATGTACTTGTCTATGTTTGTCTAAATCTTCATAGATAGATTAATTTTGTCTAATCTATTAGAGTAGGGGATAGTTGTTTATCTCTTATTGTCCATTGTAGGTACTGTTCATAACTCGCGGATTGGAGAAGCTTGGACAAGCTTCGAAAGTGAGGTACATCATACTCTCCCTCTTTCTCTCTTTTTCAATGGATATAATTAATCTATAGGAATGGTAGTGTCCAAAGGTATTTTTCTGTCTTGGTAGAGGGGTTTGTACTCCAAGGGAGAATTCACCTGTCCGCAGGGGAATATTTTCGTAACAATTCACTAATTCCTTGTGAGTATGCAAAGCATGTATGGAATGAAATGGATAATTTCTCATGTTTCAAAGAAGGGTGGAAGGGAGATACAATAGAAAACTGCCACAAAAATGGGATCTCAAAGCCAGGATTCAAAGATTTCAAAGCTCTTCCTATAATAGCAGTTTGGGACATCTAACTTGCAAGGAATGCAAAGATATATGAAGCAAAATAGATTCCACATTTTCAATGTGCCACACAAAGTGAAGTTAAGTTTTCGAAGCTATAGGTCCAACTCTAATCCTTTTATACATAGACAAATTGACCTAACTCCCATTGCCAAGTTTGGGGCATGGGGATTTTTAGATGGAGCAAGCCAAGGCTCCCCTTCAAGATGTGGAGCAAGAGGACTTCTCCATATGAATGATAGAGATTATATTAGATTCAAGGTAAGACTAGGAGGGACAAATAATTATTCTTGGTTGTTTTCTTTGAAGTTGTTATCAATGATTACGATAGGAAAAGGTGTTTCCCATATTCAAATCCTTGGTGATTTTATAGTGATTATAAAATGGTTGAATGGGAAAAAGTAAGTTAAACCTATTTTTAAAGCCCATATTTGAGGAAATCAAGCCTTTTCAAGCTGTTTTTATTTCTATTTATTCTTCATATCATATATAAAGAAAAAATAACAAGAAACAAATTACTTATTGTTAGATGTTAGTATTTGTATAATAGATGTTATTATTTGTATAATGTAAAAGATTCCCTTATTAAAAAATATACCAAAGATTTCCATGTTTAACAAATCTACTATTTTTTCAAAGTTACTTATTGTTAGATGTTAGTATTTGTATAATGAATGTTAGTATTTGTATAATGCAAAAGATTACCATATTCAAGAATATACCAAAGATTTCCATGTTTAACACATCTACTATTTTTTAAAACTTTGATGATATTGATGTTTTGTGTTGTTTGGAAAGTGAATTGTAGTTAATTAAGATAAATAAATAAATAACTTTGTATATGTATGAATAGTGTGCACTATTAATGAGTTGGGTAGCTATTTTCAAGCCTTTCTGATACATAATAATAACTTTTCATGCTGGCAGTGTAGACCTTTTTAAATATGTAAGTGTTTTTTTTTTGGTCTTTTGTGTAAAACTCAAAAACTCCCATGAGGTGTCGTAATTTTTGTTTAAAAATTATACATACAATTAATGAATGTATTTTCTTTTTTTCCAAATAAAATTATTACTTTAAAAAAAACACATTAGTTAATTAACTGTTTTTTACGCCGATAGGCGTATACCTATTGGCAATGGGTAGAATTAATGATCTTTTAATCTTAATGATCTCTTAACCCTAATCTGATGGATAAGCATTCAAGATGCGGGCATATTCTTAGTCGTCCTCCAAAATGAATGAACCAGATTTATTGCTCATAACTTCCGTGCATTTATAAAGCCATCCGTTAACATGTTTACTTTTTTACTTTTACCTAAGAATACTTAAAAATTTACTGTGCGCATGTATAATTGACATGTTCAGTGATTAATACAGAGCGACGCCACGACCTCCACGCATAACACAGAGTGGCGCCACGACCTCCACGCATTACACAGAGCGGCATGGATCCACGCATGGGGAAGGGCGTTTAATGGACAGCCGCATGCACACGCGACTTGAACCGCCACACAACGACCCATACACATTCTGTAAACGTTTGATAATTTAAGTTTTTTATGCTCAGTCGCGTTTGCGAATTGAAGTTTGTTTTTGGCATGCAACAAAGGATTACAGCGAAAAGAAGGATCTCTGCTCTCATCTCAAAGGTTTTTTGCATGCAGCGAAGGATTACAGCGAAAAGAAGGTTGAACCGCCACACAACGACCCATACGCATTCTGTAAACGTTTGATAATTTAAGTTTTTTATGCTCAGTCGCGTTTGCGAAATGAATTTTGTTTTTTGCATGCAGCCAAGAATTACAGTCTTTCAGCAGCATTTGATTACAGTCTTTCTGTAAGGCGGCAACATCAGTCTTTCAGCAGCATTTGATTATCTAACTCGACGGCTTTATCTGGAACAGGTATGTACTCAAAAACTTATACCTCCTGCACAATAGTTTTAATTATAAATTATACTTGCACAGTATAAATTTCCTGCACAGTTTGAATTTCCCACACTCGGATAACAATGTCCATTTGAATTTCCCACAGTCGGATACCAATGTCTATCTGAAAACTGCTCGGGTGTCAATATAATTTCATTAAATTATCAACCATTTTCGTTTATAAATCTATTAATGTTTTAAATTTGGGATCATTGGTAGTTGGGAGGTCCTAGATGGAGTGTGATGCTTGGCAGAAGGGACTCCGACACTGCGAATCGAACCGCTGCGAACACCAACATTCCCGCCCCTACTGCCAACCTCGCCAATCTCACCTCCAAATTTGGAGCTCAGGGACTTTCTAAACGGGAAATGGTTGTGCTTTCAGGTAATCCAGAATGCCTACTTACGGCTCTAAACAGTTTCTACACTCAAATTCTTGTCTTCTAAATTCATTTTTGTTATTTCAGGTGGTCACACCATCGGTAAAGCGCATTGCACGAGCTTTAGAGATCATATATACAACGATTCGAACATAGACACGGCCTACACTAAGTCATTACAGGACAAGTGCCCCAGAAGTGGAGGAGACAACAAATTGTCGCCTCTCGATTACCAAACGCCGACCAAGTTCGAAAACAATTACTACAAAAATCTGGTAGCAAGGAAAGGACTTCTGCATTCTGATCAAGAGCTTTTTAATGGAGTATCTACTGATTCTCTGGTTACAAAGTACAGCAAAAACTTGAAACTTTTCGAGAGAGACTTCGCAGCTGCGATGATCAAGATGGGAAATATCATGCCCCTCACGGGTTCCCAAGGTCAGATCTGGAAGAATTGCAGAAAACGCAATTAAGATAATGCATCTTGGGCGTACTAATATTAGGAATAAGTAGTATGTCTTTGAACAACTGTTTATGTATAAATTACTACTGACAGTAAACCTTGTAAGATATATTATCCCGGTCTGATCTAAACAACTCAGAGACTTCTAGAGTTTATAAGTCTTTTTTAATTATGATCCGCAGGTAATTAAATTAATGTCTACTATGAGCCCAACCAACATTGATA
>ML810772.1:65726-84912 GCA_009831015.1 Picea engelmannii | reverse complement strand
CACCGTGTATCCTCCGAAACCTGAAGTCCTGGGAGGACGGTGCTGGTTCACGCTCCCCAGATGTGTGATGAGGACTGTTAGTTGCCTGCTAGGGAAGCTTGGTCGAGTGAGCGACACTTCCACTTACGAGTTCTATTTGGAGTTAGGTCAGTATAGATGACGCTCCAATATAGTCTAGCAGAGGACGGATAGGATGGGAGATGGAAGTAGGTTAGGAAGGAAGGATGAGTAGAATAGTTGAGACTTTATAGGGATCTGTCTGGTGGCGGGATTTGATGAAGAAAATATGTATATAAATATTCATTATGATGTAACTAAACCACAGTTGTTTAAAATAAATTATTGAACCGGATAATTGAGATTAAAGAAATTCTTAAACAATTGATGATTGTTGTCTTTTATGAAAGACTAGTTTGCCGACTGGATTGAATGCATACATAAAATTATTAAAGAATGACAGTTTGATTATTAGTACGTGCACGAGGTTTACATGTACTAGCTACACATGCATTCCTTGTACATATACATTAGTATGTATGGACTTCTTGATTTGCTTACTGATATTGTTAGTTATTTGATGTGAATGTATGAACCATACCTTTCATTGTAACATCAGATACCTTAACTTCGGGATAAAGTTTCTTGAAGGGAGGGTGTATGTAACGACCCTAATTGAATACATGCTTAAAGATTATAAAGAAAAATTAATTAAAAGAAATGATTGTGATTAACTAAGTAAAACTCTAACTACAAACCACATTTAATGACTTGAGAATTATAATTTAAAAGATCAATGAAAATGATATAAAATGGTGGCGTATGCAGAAAGGGAAAGCCATGAATCCCGAGGAGATAAAACAGTAATTCATGACGAAGGACGGGGGACAGAGGGTGGTTGTGGAGTAAGTGCGTGAGTCGGTCGGGAGGAATAAGGGGGGGGAAGAGGGGGATGTGCGCACCATTCGGCAGGAGGAGGGAATGGATGCTGCGAACTGTTATTTTGTTATCTGAAGAAAGCGAGAGCTTTGTTGTGTCCGGTGTGCTCAGATTGAGGCACGAGATTTCTGGTTGTGACATACTGATCAGGGAGGCACCGAGTTGCTAGAGGTTTTGGGCACAGGGGCCAGGATATCCGTAGATATCTTGGAGCTAGGTCGTTTTCCTAGTTGGCAGGGTGGACATTAGTTTTGGGCGGTTAATTTCTGTGTCTGTGACAGGACTGGACTGTGTAGCAAGGCAACAAGGCAACAAGGGCAACAAGAATTAGCATCAGAACCAAGTATTTTGTCAAGTTATGTAATTATTTCTTTCTGCCATGAATTCAGTATTTGTTGATAAATCTAAGTTATTGATGTATCTGTTATTCAAATCAATATTATGCTATGAAGTTATTATCTCAGTTGTCTTAATAAATTGCTTATGAAAATAAATGATGTTTAGAAATATATGGGCATTACATCTGGTCTATTAATAGATGGAATTATGGAGTGGAATATTTCCTTTGGTGTGTTTTTATGTGAGATAGAAATCGGGGATGATTATTGTTAAGATTTTTTCATAGGAAATTTAAGTCGGTCATGGGTTGTTACAAAAAGTGTGTAGGCTGAACACAATTAAAGGTTAACAGGAAAAAAGGCATGTTGGTTTGAGGTTGTGTTATTTACTTTTTCTTTAAGTTGTGAAATGTGCTTATCAACCTTACGTTTTGTTATAGTTCAGAAAGATGAAGCTCTTGTCAATTTTCAAGTGTTGTGTTTTGGGAGTTGTAGGACTTGTGGTTGTTGGATACTTCTTTAAATGATCAAGGTCTGATCTCAAACAGGTTTTCAACAAAACCCTTAAAACTATAGGCCCTCCTGGTAAACCAGAAGGCAACTCTGCATACAGGGTGCACAACGCAGTCTCACCCGAGATAGCTTTTATGGGGGACTGCAATACTTAGGATTTTGCAGTCTAGGAATGAGTGGGGATTATGGTTGGTTTATTTTCCTTATGCATTATCCTTGTTAATAATTCATCTACTTCTACAATGCATTCATCTTTAAACCTATGCATGCATGCATGTTGATATAACTATTTTAACCATTCATTCTTGAGATAATGATTTACATAAAAGTAAAGCATTCATTAACAATCACAGAACACACAAGGTTTACCGTGCATCACCCCCACCTAGGGCTACGTCCACAAGATCTGGTTTCTCTGCTCTTTTATTTATTCTGCTACAAAATCGTGTATTGCGTGCAATACATCTTCAATATTACAATCAAAATGAGCATAAGTACGCTATGTGAGGCTGACTAAATCACACCAAGATCCTCAGCCTGTGACCTAACCCTCAAGAAATAACTTATTCAACTCTACTACAAGAATCATAACAAACTTGCTTACAATTATCGACTGAACTCTTGAACCTACTAAACCACCCAACCTACACCTCCTAGGTCCATATTTATACTACTTTATAGGCTTATAGTCGTAACACAATATTTGTCAAAAACCCTAACCCTAACATAGTTAGGATTGTCTGCATGCACACCACGTTGCTTTTCCTCCTGCATGCTTCTTTTCCTTCTTTTTGTGCATCCTCCTTTCCTATCACCTGTTGCGCGCGCTCCAAAAATGGGCATGTTCCTAAAACAATGATTTCTCCCAAAAATATGTCTACGCTCAAAATAAACTTTCTTCCCAAACCAGGCCTGCGCCCAACAGGCCCCTAGTACCGACATGTGGCTCGTCCCAAGCCACTCAGGTGGTGTGCACTCCCTGTACAACCTTTTCCAAGCTATGGAACTTCTCTGATAGTTCATTTCCTTTTTCCTTCACCTGCGCAGCTTTGTCTGTTTGCGCCTCGACTATCTGTGATGTTATATGTTTTTGTATTAATGTTGCACTTTCTGAATGTGCCTGTGCCATGCTTGTCTTCTCTTCCTCCAGCTGTGCAATTATCTGTGTTTCTTGTTCCTAGAGGGGCTCCAACTGATCTTGTCTTTCTTTCTTATTCATCTGTGATGTCTTTTACTATGTTCACATAGTCTTCATTTCTTGGTTTCCCTTCAAGCACTCGGTAATGTTCATGGTTTTATGCCACTGCTTCAACTCTTGTATGGCAGTGCTGATTTTCTCTTCTTGTTGGTCCAACTATTGAACCTTTTCATCCTCTTCCAAAACTGTCCAAAACCTTGGCTTGCCATCTCCGCTATCTAGAGTTCATATTGTTGTTCTCTTTTCTCTTGAACCTCAGGAGGAGTCGTAGTATTAAGTTTTTCTTTTAGTTCCTCAATTTCCTGCCTATATCCCTCAATCATCTACGCAATGATCTTTATTTTTTCATATGTACTTCTATCCAGTGCTTATGTGCTATCTGGAATGCGGTTGTATACCGTTGTTATCCCCTTCTCTAGCTTGGTAGTGCGTTCTTTTTGCTCGTCCTTCTCTGAGGTCAATTGGTCGTCGATGATCTGTAACATTTCTACGACTCCCCTATCCACCTCCAAGTTAGTGGCATCTGTGCTGGATCTGGATTGTACTTCTTGCATTATACTAGCCTGGAGTCTGTATAGTGCCTTTGTGGATATCTGTGCCATGACTACTTGAAAATGGTCAATTTCCGCCATGGGTTTCTGCTCAGTATCTTGATCAATTTTGACCATTTATCGTGTGACTGTGAATGTATCCCTGCTTTGCACTACTAGATGAACTGTCTAATCTTCTTCTTTATGCGTAGGGGGTCGTTGTGTCTTTTGATGTTGTTGCGTTGTATCCTATGATATTGCATGAATTTGTAGTTGTTGTAGAGTTTCATGGAATTCTATGAGTTTGTCCATGATCTCTTCTCTCTGTGCTTCTGTAGTGCGGACCACCTCTTCCCCCCTGTCTTGGACCTTATCTTCCATGAACTCAGCATCATCCTCTATCAAGGTAATGATTGGGTCCTCCTTGTTGTAATTCATCTTTTTGCGTGTCTCATCTACCTACGCTATCTTTATTTTTGTTTGTGAGGGTTGTGTCCCACTCGTTGTTTTTTTCGTTTCCTCGCCAGCCTGAGATGTCTCCCCCTTTTTGGCATCCTGTTGAATGTCCATCCTGGGCATTGTTGTTTTCCTCCTTGGTCTCTTTGGCACTGCGCTACTTCCCGATCCCTGAGTGGGTGTTGCAACCTTCCTAGTGTTATCTTTTGTGGTGTTTGTTTTTGTTGAAGGACCTGATTCAACATGCCCCTTAGGTTTGGTTGATTGCAATATGGTTGGCCTTGTTGTTGGTTTTGCTACTGGTCTCTTCCACTGTGTTGGCCAGTCTTTTATTATCCAGTCAATCTCTTCCCTTGTGACACAGTATTGCATATCCAACCATTCCTTCTTTGGATCCCTTGCAACTTGGATCCACATGTGGTGCCTGGATGCCCTAAACCTGGCTATCCCTTTTATTTCCTGGACCACCTCCAAAGGAATGCGCCACACATTGGTTGTGCATTGTTGTATCTCTTCTAGTAGCATCGCGAAGACTTTGTTATTTTCCTGCTTATTTTTATTATCCTTGGACTACCAAAGGGATTCATATCTGGTCACGTAGCACTTCCCTTTCATATATAGAAAGGATGAAAATTTCGGCTCCTGCCATCCTACCAAAGCTATGAGAATGATGAGACAAGAATAATGGAAATCAATTACATTATGGAACTCAGTTCCATTATGGAACTCAGTTCCATTAACCTGTGCATATCTGCAATCGATCAAGAACTGGTTTAGAAGGTACGACGCCCAACCGAACAATACTCCCTTCACGCACTATGCGACGACTGCAATGAATCCTGTTGAAGCCTCTTCTTTTCTACACTTCCTCGGCAGCTTGCAAACCATGAGCTTGTTGGCGAACCTTGTCGCGTTATTGTTGATATCCCTAAGAACAATGCCCCTATTTCCTCTGTTGGTGCCAAATTTTTCTTTGACTAGCTCAACAATCTCCTTCTCGTGCACTTTGTTGTCTAAGTAATCCTATGGTTGTGCACCTATTGTAGGTAATACCGTAATTTTTGCAATCAATGACACATCAAGGTGTACTGGCCTATCCATCCAAAGGATGTCATTGTGTACCTGGGATAGAAACTATTTGATTCAAAGCCCAACATTTTTACCGCACCCAAAGAGTGGTATGTCCAGGAGGTTCATTATCCCAGAGTTGTAAATCCATGTTATTCACCATGTGGGCTCCATGATTGGTTTTCCTAGGGGTCCAATTTCCCCTCTATTCGCTAGGTAGGATTGCTCGACCAAATCTGATAATTTCATTGCATCGCGCACATCGTGGTCCGAGTACCTTAGTTTAGGTATTTTTCCCATCATGTCGTCCACAATGACCACTATGTTTGGGAGGTAGAGAGGTCTAATGTATGTGGCATATTGCACCTTTCTTTTCTTCCCGATGGAAGAAGGTCATGCTTTTTTTGTTTCTGTGTCATCTCCTTCCCCCTCGTATTCTGGTTGGTTGGTGATGTCCTCAACCAACACCTCCTCTTCATCGTGGCCCTGGTCTTGACCCTTCAATTCATCGGGTTTAGCCGATGTTTCAGGATTAGGGTTTGTAATTCCATTTCATGTCCTGGACCTCTTCCCTACTTCCCCTCATGCTGATGTCGATGTTTCCTCCTAAACCCTTGTTGAGATGAGTGATTATGTCTCGGAAGTGGTGACATCTTCGAGCTCGATGATGTTCTCGGGCCCCACCATCCTTTCCTTCCTCCTTTGGCCTTGGCAAGTAACCCGTACGTATTTCCTTGGAGCGCCAAACTTTGGTGGCGTCATGTTTTGTCTGATTAGAACACTTGCTCTCTTCTTCACACAATTATACCTAGGGCACACACTTGTATATTTCTTTGTGCTAAAAAATCACTAAGTGTCGTTCTAACACTTGATTTCCGCACTTTACAGACCTAGTCATGATTTTTTTTCACTTTTTCCGTGCATTTGCACTGAGTCCAATTTTTCCTATGCATATTACTTTTTATGTTGTCGCAATAATTGTTGTGCGTGACTGTTTTCCCACTTTTCCTATTGTTCAACCAACTTCTTCCTCTTTTTGTATTTTTCTTCTTTTTCTATTTTTCTATTCCCCTTTCTTATTTTTGTACTTTTTATTTCTTTTTATCAGTTTATTTTCCTAATATCTACTATAGTACACTATATACATGGTTTTCTTACAACGTTGTCACTTTTAAGAGTTAATAGGTTGATTGTCCTTGTACAGTTCCAGTCGACTACCATTGACCATTCATTTTAGTTATGTTCTTCCCAAATCCTTTAGTTGCACATATACCCTATATGTGATAGTCTTTACTTCATATGGTCCTATCTAATGCATTCTGAACTTACCAGGGTGTTGCAAAAATTTGTTTTCATAGAGAAGAAATAGGTCTCCTTCCTTAAATATTTTTTTTTTAATGTGTCTTTCATGCTAGGATTTGTCCCTTGATTTCTATACACCCTAGTGAAATCTTGCCAAAATCATGTCCTCTTCCATTTCCATTAGTTTCCTTAACCTTTCATGTATTTCACCTCTTTCTATCATGTTGGTGATTGATGTTATCCGCATTGCTGGGTACTAGATTTTTTAATGGCATTATTGCTTCTTATCCACACAAAAATATGAATGGTGTATATCCTGCCAACTTCTTGCATGTGGTTCCGTATGCCCATTGTTGGGCGGAGACCTATTTTGAGGAAAGACCTTGTTTTGGAGGGAAAGGCCTAATTTTGGAGAAGAACCACTGGTAGGAAAAGCATCACATGCGAGGAAAAGAAGCATGCAACAGGAGCAGTATGCAAGGCGCATAGGCAGGAAAACCTAACCATGTTAGGGTTAGGGTTTTGGTAAATATTGTAACGGCTAGAAGCATGTAAAGTAGTATAAATAAGAACCTAGGAGGTCTAGGTCGGGGTTCTATTCGAATACTAGTGTTGTCAATTGTTCAACCATTGTTCTGATATTTTTGTAAGTTGTTGAGTTGTAGAAGAGTCAAGTAGGACAGATCTTGAGGGTTGGATCATAGGCTGAGGAGCCTAGTGTGATCTAGTCCACCTCACAAGGGTTATTGAACCTTTCCATGATTGTATAATGGGACATGTAGTGCGTGCAACGCCATATTTTGTAGAGAACTAAATAAAAGAGCAAATAAGCCAAATATTTGTGGATGTATCCCAGGAGAGGGTGAGCCATGGTAAAACATGTGTTATCTGTTATGTTTCTTGCATATTTACCTTATGTCAATAGTTAGTTTATAAATGGATGAATGAATGGTTAAGTTAGATCTATTAGAATGCATGCATGGGATTAACAAATGAACTAATCTTAGGAATAATAGATTGAATAATCAGTTAATACATGAAGAGGATAAAATACAATCCCTAGTCCCCACTCACTCCTAGAATGCAAGCACATGAGCATTGCAGTCACCCATAGAACTATCTCGGGTGACACTGCACAGTGCACTTTGTGTGGTGTGTTTCCTTCTGTTTTACTAGAAAGATCGATAGTTTTAGAGGGTTTTGTTGGAAAATTGTTCAGATATGAACCTGGGTCAGCGCAAGAAGTAGAAGTGAGGAAAGTAAACCAACAAATGGTTTTGTTGCTGGATGAAACTACATGGTGTTGAGTGGAAGAGATATGTAGAAGAAGCATGTGGAGAATGAAGGTGTAAAAATGAATGTTCAGGCCATGGAATACAATGAAGGTGGATATTGAAATATGGTTGAAAACAAAGGAACTTGAGTTTGCGTAGAAGAATAACAAAAACACTAAGTTAACACCATGTAAATATCTTGACAGATACGTGTTTAGAGACCTACATGAGGTATTCTTCTGTTATTTCCCGCATATGTTGCAAGAGTGGTTATTAAGGTTAAAAGAGAACCACCCTACAAATCAAATCAAACAGCTGGAGTGGAATCCTATTGAGATCGTGCATTTACAACAAGTTAATAACAAATTTATGTGCGCAATTGATTTCTAGTTAGACAGTATTGTTGCAAGGTTTATCAATGAATTTGCAGTAGATACTGAGAAGTATTACAACGTAGCAGAGCAGTATTTTATGAAAGGGCCTAGAGGTAGGTATATCATATCGTTGTACACTTCAATCAAAACTTTATTGTATAACAACGGTGTGATGACCATGGAATCAGGAAACTAAACTTCCCTGTGTGCATGGGGGAAGGGGGGAAGCAATGACATGAGATTGAAAAAAGGAGGAAGAGATGGATAAAGGAAAGAAGAAGGAGGTCATGGACCCAATCATGATGGAAGAAGACCAGATAAAGAAGATAATGGAAACAGTTGGAAAGACGTGTAGTGGAAAACCCTACCAATATAAGATGAATAATAATAAGAGAGCCATAGTTTATAGAGATGGATTGACAAGTAATGAAGAAGAAGTAGAGGATCTTTGGGCTATGGAGAAAATTGAGGAAATCATGTGCACAACATATGAAAGGAAGACAGGAGGTCAAAAGGAAAGAACAAAAGGCAGATCTCCAATCCAGGTCAACCTCTATGTGGAACCTATAACCCCATGTGCGACTAGTACACCAGAAAGAACACCACCATTTAGACAACCGAATTTTAGTGGAAGAAAGACAACAGGAAACACATCTACACCGCGCGAAGGTAGTAGTTCAAAACAACTCAAAATGGAAAGACATGATCCCATGATCAAGTTACCATTATTTCAGGGAGAGGCATCAGAGGACCCTGAAAATAATTTATTCATCTATGAGAAGATCTGGGAATAAAATCATATCAAGGATGAGGATACAAAACTTGCGTAGTTAGTTATCATGCTAAGAGACCACGCATTGGACTGGTATATGAGTCTAGATGTAAATAATCCATGAGGAACAACAAGGACTATTGCAGACGTGAAGAAACTATTGATAAATGAATTTCAGAAGCCTAGCTCAGAAGATCAATATATGAATGGAATGATTAAAATCAAGCAAAAACCAGGTGACTCTATTTGGGAAATTGTTTAGAGGTTAAAATGGTTGAAAGGTAAGTTGAAGTATGAAATTACTGACATGCAACATAGACATCTATTTGTGAACTCATTGTTACCACATTTGAAATATCCATTAAGACAACAAAAGATCCAAACTTAGGAAGAGGCTATGCAGGCAGCCTTACAACTAGAAGAAAACCAATATTAAAAGATAGATCCAACAATAGAGGAGTTGAAGGAGGAACTGAAGAACCTAACATTTTAAATTAACCAGAATAAGGGCAAAGATAAAATAGAATTTGTTTGGCATACCACATGCAAGACGAAAGGACACCATAAGAATGAATGTCCAACATTCACGCAATACATGGAAAAATGAGTACCAAACTCTTTGCCAAGAAGAGGACCATGGTGCGAGATCTGTAAGACACATGGGAATGATCCATATCATTTTCCAATGATGAAAAAGTATCAGACATTACCCAAATGTTCATATTGGAATTTTTGCAAGTCAGTGGGTCATGATGATAAAGATTGTAGGAAGATGGAGTTGATAAAAGAAATAACTTCAGATACTTATAGGGTGCAAGAAGAAGTGATGAAAAGAAAAGATACAACACAGTTCAACCAGGAACCACCTCCATATAACAATGTGCAACAACAATATAACACTATGTAGTCGCAATACAAGAACATGCAGCCACGGTATAACCCCGTGCAGTGTAACCAGGTGCCTCAGTACAATGCATCGCGAGGAGATCGAGCTAGATACTGAGGTGGAGGATGAGGTAGAGGAGGTTTTGGACAAGACAGAGGTCCAGTAGTGTGTCACAACTGTCAACAGCTAGAACATTATGAAAGGGAATGTCTATTTCCACCAATGACATTCATGTACTGTCGCGCAACAAACCATGGTATAGAAGATTGTTCAACACTCTTGGAGAAGATCCAAGAAAAAAGGAACCAGAACAACCAAAATGTACAATGTATTTTTGCAGAAGCTAGGGATGATGGAAGAAACATCAACATAGTCATTCGAGGAGGAGCTAAGACATGAAATGATGTAATAAGACAAGATCCAATGCAACATCAATGGGTGAAGAAGAAAACTGACCCACCGAAGCAGTTTGATGCATGGAAAGAAAAGGAAACATTCAAGGAGTAAAGACAATATTTTCTCAACCAAAATATTGCATCTACATCAGTTGCGCAGAAAAATCATAACTCTCCTATGTACAATATGCCTTCCTCAATGGACCACACCAGTAAAGCACAAGCTTTAGAGCAAGTAAGTAACATAAAAACTTTTCTGCAATCCCGTGTTAAACTATTGAATAGCCCCTCATATGTCAAGATCTTACAAAATCTGCTAGATAGATGTAATATAGAGGCAAAAGGAAAATTAGAACAAAAAATAGTCAATCATCTCCATACAAGAAGAAGAACGAGAAGAGAATTCATACTGAATTCTAACATTGGAGACTTTAATATGGGTGACATTATATTGGACTTAGTCTCTGAAGTAAATGTCTTGCCTAAGAAGACATGACAGTGAATGGGAGAACCCACACTAGGATATTCACATGTCTAGTTGAAATTATCAAACCAACACAAAGTTTTACCGATTGGAAGGCTTAAAGGTGTGACAGTCGATTTGGATGGAGTGCACACTATGGCAGAATTTGAAGTAATAGAGATAGTATATGGCACAACACCTTATCCAACATTGCTTGGACTGGATTGAGAATTTGATAACCAGGCCATAATCAACTTGAATACAAGGAAAATGACATCAGAATCAGGTGAATATAGAGTTATTGCACCATTAGATCCTTCAGAAGGAGAAAGGTTTGTAGAACCCACCTATCTGAATTTAGAGGAAATAAACCAATTGTACAAAACCACCGCATACGAAGAAGACTATGTTAACCCAACCACATATGGGGTACTCAACTAGAGAAACATCACATCATGTGCTTTTGACTCAAATACGGGTTTAGAGAATTGGCAGTTTCGAAATCCAACTTACTGATGTTCCACCTATAGTAAAAACATACCATGTGGTGTTCATCTTGCTATCTTTATCACCTTCCATATATGAATCAACATATCCCTGTAGAACAGTGTCTGAACCTCCAAAACATAATGCATGAGTAGTAGTACCTCTCAAATACCTGAGAATCCATTTTACCGCCTCTCAATGTTATTTACCTGGATTGATCATATACCTGCTCACAACTCCCACTGCATGTGCAATATTTTGTCTTGTGCAGAGCATTGCATACATCAAGTTGCCAACTAGTGATGAATAAAGGACCTTGGACATGTATTCTATCTCCTCTTGTGTCTTGGCATACATTTCCTTAGTTCATTTGAAATGGTTGGCCAAAGGTGTGCTAATTGGTTTTTCATTCTGCATTCTAAACCTCTCCAACACCTTCTCTATCTACTCACCCTGAGACAATGTCAATTTGTGATTTTTCATGTCTCTTGTTATTCTCATACGAAGGATTTTATTTGTGGAACCCAAATCCTTCATCGCAAATGAATTAGATAATTTCTTCTTGAGCACATTTATATCCTGCATATTAGACCCTGCAACAAGCATGTCATCTACATACATTAGCAAGATAATGTAGCTTCCATTTTCTAGTTTTTTAAAATAAACACAGTGATCAGAATGACATCTACTATAACCTTTTTCTGTCATAAACCTGTCAAACTTCAAATATCATTTCCTTGGAACTTTCTTTAGGCCATGCATTCTCTTCTTCAACCTACATACCAAATTTTCCTTCCCTTTGACCTCATACCCCTGTGGTTGTTGCATATAAATTTCTTCCTCCAAATCCCCATGGAGAAAATTTATTTTTACATCTAATTGCTCAAGATGTAAATCTTATACTTCCACAAGAATTAAAATAGTCCTAATTGAAGTCATTTTAACAATAGGGGAAGGTTTTCTTATCAAAATCTATACCTTTATTTTGTGCAAACCCCTTTACAAAAAGTCTAACCTTGTATCGGTTTTTGCCTCCATCTTCCTCCTTCAACTTGTAAACCCATTTATTCTGGAATGTTATTTTTCCTACAGGCAACTGTACCAAATCCCAAGTCTGGTTATTTACCAGGGAATCCATTTCCTCTTTCATTCATTGCTCCCACTTCTTTTTAGTGTCTAACTGCATTGAATCTTCATAATATTATGGTTCACCAGAATCAGTCAATAATAAATAATACAATGAAGGAGAGTATCATTTAGGGGGGTCTAATTAACCTGAGAGATCTTCTAAAAACACTTGCAGGATTTTGTGGTACATGTTTCTCTTGTGGTACATTTTGATTTTCTGGTACCTTTGGAAAAAAAATTCAGTGTTCTCATCAAGCACTATGTATTCTGGTTTTTCTTTTTCCTGTTTATTTCCCTGCAATTGATCTTTGTACATGACCTTCTCATTGAATGTGACATCTCTACTCCTAAATATTTTGTGATTTTCATAATCCCATAAGCGATAACGAAAATCATTGACATCGTATCCAATAAAGGTACACTTCTTGGATTTTGCCTCAAGCTTTGTTCTATTTTCCAAAGAGCTTGAAGGTCCTCTATTTATTAAATAAACAAAAGTATATACAACATCTTCCCAGAACTGTATGGGGAAACCAACATGAAATCCCATACTTCTTGCATGCTCCATGATTTTCCTGTACATCCTTTCTGACACACCATTTAGTTGTGGTGATCCTGGAACTGTCTTTTCTCTATGAATCCCATGGTATGAACAGTAATCATCAAACTCCTTGCTGCAATATTCACCTCCATTGTCTTATCTGAGACACTTCAACATTTTTCATGTCTCATTCTCAACCAAAGCTTTCCATTTCTTAAAAGTATCAAAAACATCAAATTTTTGTCGAATGCAATAAACCCAAGTTTTTCTAGTTACATCATCAATAAAAGTAACATAATAACGAGAGCCACTAAAAGATGATCCCTGATTTGTTCATCATACATTTGTATGCACAAGCTATAATGTTTCACTCTTCTTTTCTTTTTCGACTCTGAGAAATCTTACTCTCTTTTGTTTTCCATACACACAATGCCCACAAAAATCCAAATCAATTTGTTTAAGATCTGGAAACAAATTTCTTTTGTGAAGTATTTGCATCCCCTTCTCACTCATGTGTCCAAGCCTATGATTCCACAGTGTTGTATCCACTCCTATAGAAGCTAAAGAGATAGAAGAGTTAGTATTATCAGTACATAAATACAATGTACCTATATTTTCTCCTTTTTATATCACCAATAATCCTTTGGTAACCTTCCACACCTTATATGTAAATATGGATATACAACCTTCACTTCCCAACTGCCTTGTTGAAATTAGATTTTTCCTTAGATATGGAACATGTATTACCTCTTTCAACAACCATTGGTTTCCATTGTTTTGTTTTACTTTTACCTTTCTCATTCCAACAATTTTTCATAGCGCATCATCACCCAAATGAACCTCTCCAAAATCACCTTGAACATAATCTAGAAAATGTTTCCTATGGGGTGTGGCATCAAATCAAGCCCCTGAATCTACTACCCAATAATCATAAACATTATCTACAGAAATAATCTGCAAGATACCAGATATAATAAATACGCAGAACAAAAATAAAATGCTAGAAATGGAAGGATAACAGTAATATAACCAGCATAATCTCCACAATAACACATAAATAATATGAGAACAACAACTGAAATAAAACTTTGATTCAGAAAGAAATGTTCACAGGCCTCTTCGAGGGGGAACCTCCTATCGAACAACGCTCTGTTACAATAATCTCCAAGCTAGGGTTTTCATACCCTCGACCCTTATTTATACTAAATATGTCTATTAAGATAAGCATCTAAAGGAAGATCCTTCTAGAAGCGGAAGCTTCTATTAGGTCTTCTTACATCCACCTTATTCTATTTTATTGAAAGGCCTTATTAATATTTACCTTTATTACATCCAAATACATTGATCTACCTATGTGCGGGTTAGGACCTTAACATGTTCGCCCCCTTAAAAACTGCCTTGTCCTCAAGGCTAGAGATGTGGAAACTGTTGTAGAATGGTAGTTGGTTCCCAAGTGGCATCTGCTGAAGTCATATATTTCCACTGTACAAGTACTTCATTGATGGTTCTCTGATGCAGGCGATGCTCACGCTGGTCCAAAACTGCTTCTGGTTGTAGCCAAATGGATCCTTCTTCAGCTAAATCTGGAAGGTTGGTTTGAATTCAGCACCTGGTTCCAATCACCTTCTTCAAGCAGAAAACATAAAAAACAAGATGTAGCTTCGACTAACTCTGTAGAGCTAACTGATATGCGACTTGTCCCACACGCTTGAGAACTGTGTAAGGACCATAGAATTTGGGCGCTAGCTTCTGACAATGCTTGGCCTTGAGGGAAGTTTGCTTATATGGTTGCAGTCGCAGAAACACCTGATCCCCTTCTGCAAATTGATGTTCCGAGCAAACTTGATCTGCTTGCTACTTCATGCAATTTTGTGCCATGACCAAGTTCTCTTTAAGGGTACGAAGAATATCCTCTCGAACTGTAAGTGTTTGGTCAACCGCCTAGACCTTCGAGGTACCCGGTAAGTATGAGAGAACTGAAGGTGGTTTCTGTCCATATACCGCTTCAAAAGGAGTCATGCGAGTGGCTGTATGGTATGCAGTGTTGTACCACCATTCGGCTAGGGGTAACCATTGAGCCCACTGGTGTTGTTTTTCAGAGGCAAAGCACCTCATATATGTTTCCAAACACTTGTTGACAACTTCTGTTTGACCATCCGTCTAGGGATGATAAGCTGAGCTGAGATGCAATTGTGTGTCTTGTAGCTTAAATAGTTCTTGCCAAAAATTTCTTGTGAAAGTTGGGTCACGATCAGAAACAATAGAGTGCGGCATGCCATGAATCTTGAAGACCTGGTCCATGAAAATTTGAGTCACCGTTGATGCAGTAAATGGGTGGTGAATAGCGCAAAAATGAGGATACTTGGAAAGGCAATCCACCACTACCATTATGAATGATTTATTCCCCGATTTGGGTAAGCCTGTAATAAATTCCATAGAGATATCCTTCCAAATAGCAGAGGGAATCGAAAGCGGTTGGAGGGTGCCCAGAGATTTGACTGTTTCTCCCTTGTTGCGCTGACACACCTCACATTCAGCGACAAACTTACGGATGTCCTGTTTCATACCATCCCAGAAAAAAAGAACGCTTGACCCTATCATATGTTTTGGTGAACCCTGAGTGCTCCACTGTGGGTGTAGCATGAAGCTCAGAAAGTACCGTGGATTTGAGCTTAGATTGTTTACTTAAATACAAGTGGTCTTTGTATCGCAGCTCATCTTGGAGCCAGGAGTACCCTGGGGGAGCCGGAGTCTTGGTCTGCAATTGTTGGATCAGATGCGAACTTTTGGGATCTTGAAGCCATTCCTGGTGCACAACTTGGAGCCAATCGAGTACAATGAAGGAAAGAGAAAAAATGGATCCTTCGTCTTCATATTTCTGGGACAGTGCATCCGCCACGACATTGTCTTTGCCCTTCTTGTAAATGATCTCATAATCATATCCAAAGAGCTTAGTCACCCATTTTTGTTGCTCCTGGGAGGAAATGCGTTTTTCCAGAAAGTACTTGGGGATTTGATGGTCAGTCTTAATTTGGAAGCATTGCCCCAAGAGATAAGGACGCCACAGCTCAACGACATGCAAAATCGCCAACATTTCCTTTTCATAAATGGGTTTTCCCAGATTCCTTTCAGACGGTTACTTGCTGGTGAAGGCCAAAGGTCAACCCTCTTGCATAAGGACAACATCGATTCCTTTCCCTGAGGCATCACATTCCAACATAAAGTTCTTTGTGAAATCGATAAGGGATAGAACCGGAGTGGTGCACATGGTCATCTTCAAGGTTTGAAAAGCTTGAGCAGCTGCTGGAGTCCAAGTGAAAGAGTTCTTTTTTAGGAGAGCCATGAGAGGTGTTGCAATATTTCTGTAGTTCTTAACAAACTTGTGATAATACCCTATTAGGCCCAAAAATCCACGCAATATTTTGAGTCTTTGGGTGCGGCCAGTCTTGCATAGCTTCAATCTTTTTCGGATCCACCCTGACGCCATCCTTTCCCACCAGATGACCCAAGTAGTCTACTTATGAGGCACCAAAAGCACATTTAGACTGTTTCAGGAAAAGTTAGTGCTGAGAGAGTAGGCAGAGAACTTGATCCACATGAGTAAGATGGTTTGTCCAGGTTTTTCTATAGACGAGGATATCATCAAAGAAAACCAAGACAAAATGACGGATAAAATGATGGAAGACATGGTTCATAAGGCTCTGGAAGGTGGAGGGGGTGTTACACAAGCCAAAGGGCATGACCAAAAACTTATAGTGGCCCTCATGAGTGTGAAAGGTTGTCTTGGGAATGTCTGCCTCTTTCATATGTATCTGGTGATAGCCCGAGCGAAGATCAAGTTTGGTAAAAAAGTGGGTGCCACTCAATTCATCCAGGAGGTCATCAATGACAGGAATGATAAATTTGTCTTTGATGGTCAGTTTGTTGAGAGCACAGAAGTCATGACACATTCTCCAAGAAATTTCTTTCTTTAGTACCATGATGACCAGAAACGAGTAAGGGCTCGTACGAGGACGAATGACGCCTGTAGTAAGGAGTACCTGGACCATTTTCTCAATTTCATTTTTTTGTGCAAAGGGGTGGTGATATGGATGGATATTGGGGGGAAGGCTTCCTGGGACAAGGGGAATGGAATGATCATGAACACCTCGGGAAGGAGGGAGTACTTGGGGAGTGGAAAATACCATTTGATGTTTAGAAAGGAGGGCTTGGAGGTCTTGGGGAATTGGGGGTGTCTCTATGGCTTGTATGGCATGGAGTTGGGCAATGACACCAGAATGACATTTTTTGAGCAATTTTTCCATGCAATGGGAACTGATGGCCTCAGCTGAACCAATAATGATACCTTAGAATTTATATTGGTGGCCTTCTTGGTTGAATTGCATGGTTAAGTTCTTAAAATCCATGAGAATGGGACCCAAAGTCCTTAGCCAGTCTGCACCCAACACAATGTCGCAACCTCCCATGTCAATAGCAAACATATGGGATTTTAGGTGGTAGTCACCAATTTGGAAACGCACATTTTCACAGTGCCCGCCACATTTCATAGAACCACCATTGGCAATCATGATTTGGAAATTGTTGACAGCATGGATGTAGCAATGGGTTTCTTGGGCAATGCGGTGATTAATAAAATTGTGGGTGTTGCCACTATCAACTAGAATGATGACCTTTCGGTGCTTGATGTAAGCGATTAACTTGAGGGTTTGGGGGGCAGAGAAGCCGATGAGAGCGTTGAGGGAAATGATCATTTCCACTTCAGGAGGGTCGGAGGTAGGGTTTATGTCAGTGATTTATGGTGACTCGAGGACAAGGGGAGTTTCAACATCCTCTTCCGGAGTTTCCTCAGAGATGGCCATAAAAAGATTTTGTTCCTTACATTTTTGATCCATGAAATATTTGTCATCACAATTATAACAGAGGCCTTTGAGTTGGCGTTCAGCCATTTCATCCCTGGTCAATTTTTGGATCTTTAATGGGGCGGAGGGAGTAGTGGGGTTTACTGGTTTAGGGAGAGGGATAAAGGAAGGCTTACGGTTTTGAGAGGAAACAATTTTTTGTGCTTCTTTAGCTTTTTTAGTAGCCTCCACCCAACTCGCAGGTCTGGCCATGAGGACATGGGCCCAAATATCCTCCTTAAGGCCACTAATAAAACACTATCGAAAGAAAGCATCAGTCATGCCCTCTGTTCGAAAAGCCAGGCGCTCAAATGCAGCTATGAAGTCTTCTACTGTTCCTGATTGTTTCAATTTTGTCAAATGGCCCAAATGGTTGGTGTCAGTGTCAAATTATTCATAAAGCTTAGTCACAAATTGGGTCAAAGTAATATACCCTTGACGGAAAGTTTTTCTCCATTGCCACCATTGCCAGCATTCTTGATCTAGATGGAGAACACCATACCGGAGTTTGTCCAAGTCATCTGTAATGTTGTAGAGAGAGAAATAATGTTCCATTTGGGTGACCCAACCAGTGGAGTCCAATCCATCAAATTTGGTTACATCCACCCGTGGAAGGCGTATGTCCCTTTGAAAGTGATGGGGATGAAAGGTATGGGAATGGGAAGAAGTTTCACCTTCAGCCTTTATATGTGCATCAGGAAAAGGGTCATCGGTAGGGACCTTTAGTTTGGTGCAGAGTGATGCAAAGACATATTCAAGATGGGTGGTCAGTTCTTGTTTGACTTCCTCCATTACAGACTGCACGGATGCATTTATGGTGGTATTGATGGATGTATCACGTAAGGCAATAGTAGCACTGAGTTGTTGCACTTCTTTTTGGATCTCGAGGAAAGTAGATTGCAAGGTATTGAAATGAGACTCCAGTTCTTGGCTACGGGTATGGGCCATGAGGATGGATGAACTGAAAAGGGAGCGGGCGGGGTCAGAATTTTTTGTAGAAAAATGATATGGATGAATGTGATAAGGGAGAAGAGATGAATCTAATGGAATAGGTCTCAAATAATGGTGAAAAAATTTCCTTCAGTCTAAAGAATGCTGCAGTGCTGAAATCCCCAAATTCTTAACCAGAAAGAAATGTGTATTTACTTGACAACCCAAACATAGTTGCACGGCAATAGATCTGGCCAGTTTAATTTGTTTATGTTTATGTTCCCCAAGNTAGGTATTCAAGGGTTCTACAGACAAGGGTTTGCCCTGTGCTATAGCTCTCTGATATACGTGCGGGGTCCAACAGTAGTACTCGACCCAATATCTCAGGGCACTAACTAAAGAGGATAGACCGTACCCTTAGCCATACTACCCGACTACCCAGGTACTAGAGAGTATATTCTCGGGCGTTGTTCTCGGTGACACTATAGCAGTCCGAAGACCGATAGGTTTATCTAAAGAGGGCGTCAAGAAATCTAGGCCGATTTGTACACAGGTGTTGTCTGATGCGCTACCACTCAAAGGGGTACCAACAGGGGTTACAAGGGTGGTCAACAGATGTGCTCTTAAGAACCATTTGTATTTCCTATGTGTATGAATCCCTCAACCGCGGGTTTATGCACGTAACGACATATCTCTGT
>ML810772.1:35839-65542 GCA_009831015.1 Picea engelmannii | reverse complement strand
GGAAGCTTCTATTAGGTCTTCTTACATCCGCCTTATTCTATTTTATTGAAAGGCCTTATTAATATTGACCTTTATTACATCTGAATACATTGATCTACCTATGTGCGGGTTAGGACCTTAACATAATCAAAGCATCTTGCAATACATCACATGTTACATTTGCGTCCTGATTTTTCTCCTGCTGTCCATCTCTTTGTTTCTTTGAAGCTCTACAATCTTTCTTCAAATTTTCTTTATTTCCAGAATTACAAAACTCTATCTTTCTAAGTCTGGATTTGGATCTGCTCTTCATACAATTCCCACGGTTCCCTGATCTTTTTCCTCTATCCTTTTGTCTTCCCCTGTTCTCCATGTTCAATGCATTACTTGATGTCTCACCTGTGTTTTTCCATCGTATTTCCTTACTAAGGATAACACCAACAACATCATCAAATTTTAGAATTTTTTAACCAGAGACAGAGTTACTTACAACCATGACCAAGCCATTCCATCTTTCTGGAAATGAGCACAAGATTAGAAGAGCCCTGACCTCATCATCAAAGTCCACTTTTATAGAACATAGTTAATTACAAACCGTATTAAATTCATTTAAATGATATGCAACAGACCCACCTTCTGACATATTTATATTAAATAATATATTCATTAGAAATATCTTATTGTATGCCATGAGTTTTTCATACAGTTTATCCAATGAATCCATCAACTACTTTATTGTCTTTTCTTTCAAAATATTGAAAGCCACTGACATTGTTAGGCTCAGCCGTATCGTTCCTAGTGTCTTTCTATCGAGAACCTCTCATTCTTTTCCCTTCATGGCCATCGACTTCTTTGATATTCCACACAATAGTAGGAATAGACCCTTCTTATATAAGTAATATTCCATCTGCATCTTTCATAACTGGTAATTTTGACCGTTAAATTTTCCGACCCTAAACTTTCCATCTTCCTACATTTCTTTCACTCGAACTAGTAACCCTCTTTTCGTGCGAGTTACCTTTCGCTCTGATACCATTTGTTAGAAAACACAGGATCAAGGAGAAATAAAATAAAACAAATGCGGAAATAAAACATAGAATATACACAATACAATAAAGACACATATATGCGTGGTTCACCCAATGTGGGATACGTCCACCAAAAAAAATTCCAAGTCCTTCCTTTGCTATTATCCAGCGAATGAAGGGATGCAACCTACAACAACCCATTGTAACTTCCTCTTCTTTCTCGCACAATCTCATCTCTCATAATACAATATTTTCAATGATACATAGCCGCAATACATTTGCCTCATAAAAGAGGTTTTCCTTCTAGGGAAAAAACCCTAACATAACTTCTACCGTCATATCTGTGACCTTGTAATGAACGGTCTATATTTACTATGAAATTACAATATACATTTACACGACAATTTTTCCTTCAGGGGCTTCCATTTTTTTACACTTTGTACCAATGCATACAATTCCTTATCATATGTTGGATAGTTAATCACAACTTGAATGAAAGTCTCAAAATGATAACATATATGTTTACCTTGTTGCATCAATACTGCACCCATGGAATATCTACTTGCATCGGTTTGAATCTCAAATCGTTGTTAAAGGTCCAACAATGCAAAAACTGGTGCGATGTTTATTTTTTCTTTCAATGTCTCGAAGGATTTTTGTTGCTTGCCTCCCCATTGAAAGACTTTTTTAACACTTGTTAATTCATGTAGAGGTGTTGCTATGTATGAGAAATTAGCAATGAATTTTATCTAGTACTGTACTACTCCTAAGAAGCTCCTGACTTCGGCGGAAGTAGTTTTCTGGGGCAATTTTACTATGACTTCTACCTTTGTAGGATCTATCTTTAGTTGACCACTCCCTACAATATATCCCAAATATACTAGAGAAGTTTGTTCAAATTCACATTTAGATAACTTGATATACAACTTCTCCTTCTTCAAGAATTCAAAGACTATATTGACATTCTTTATATGATCTTCCCATCTTCGATTAAATATCAATATGTTGTCTAAATAGACAATAACAAAATCATCTATGTGGGGTTGGAACACATCATTCATCACTATCATAAATGTTGTTGGTGCATTACATAACCCAAATGGAATAACCAACCATTCAAACAAGACTTGCTTGGTTTTGAAATAAGTCTTTCATATGTTACCTTCTACAATTCTGATATGATGGTAACCACTTCTCAAATCCAACTTAGTGAAATACACAAAACTCTTTAATTGATCTAATAGATCATCAATTCTGGGAAGAAAATAACGATTCTTTACCATAATCTTGTTCAAGGCTCGAAAAGCAATACACATCCTCCTTGTACCATATTTCTTTGGAACTAATACAATATGAGAACCACAGAGAGAGGAGCTTGATCTGATGATTCCTTTATCAAGCAGCTCCCGGACTTGCTTCTTTATTTCTGCATTCTCGAGCACTGATGACCTGTAAATTCTAATGTTAAGAAGAGGAGCATCTTGCTGCAAATATATTTAATCTTTAACCTCTCTTTTAGGATGAAACCCTGTAGGTTCATGAAACAACTCATCATAATTAGATATGATGTTGATCAACTCCTGTTTACAATTTGGATCACAACCTGATAAAGTTTCTATTATATATTCTTCTTTCTGTTTCACTATCATGAGAACAAAATATTTACTTACACTCACAAGTCTCTTCATTTGCCATGTACTCACTAAAAAAACATTAGTTTTGATGCAATGAGATCCGACACTATATTCAATCCCTTCCTTGAAAATAAGATATTTATTCTCTTCTCAGTCGAGTACAATCTTCATGTCAAATAGATATGGACTACCCAAGATAATGCCACAAATATCAAGAGGCACAACATCTAACTCGACCTCATCAAATAACTTAGTTGATATTGCAAATATGATCTTACATTGCTTCGTTACCTACAACTTAGCATTGTCACACACCCAACCTAATGGATATGGCATTTTTTGAGGTGTCATCTTCAAATCTAACTTCTTAACAATTGCTTCAGATATTAAGTTAACTTGAGATCCACTGTCAAATAAAGTATCTTCCTTGGTATGCTTAACTATAACTCTGACATGAAAAAACTCACTTTTATTCTTTTGATCAATATCACTTTCCATTTTAGCAGATTAAACTGAAAAATTTGAATTGATAGCTGATATAGCTTTAAATTAAAAATAACCATAGGAAGATTGGTTAAGGCATAGTATTATATATGGAAGGTCAGGGGTTCAAGCCCCATTGACTGCCATATATTTCATCTTTTTTGGTATTGTATGGTTATACATTGTTATAACCATATATATATATGGTTATAATCGTCGCATATTTGTTAAACCCCTCCCGTGGATATAGCAGGGTTATATGGTGTACAACGAACCAAAGGCTAGGTTCAAGGGATTAGGGCCTTGACTCTTTTTCTGCCCAACCAAACTCCAATACAAATTCAAATATAATATTTATCATATGTATGTTAAGACTCATTGTATAGCGCGTTGGTAATGGAGGCTGCATTAGACCTTTGGGAGGTTATGGAGGTCGCGATTCGACCCTCGTCAACTCCATAATTTTGCATAACCATACCAATATAGGCCAATGGGAGGTCTCCATGTGGTGGTCTCTCATTGGGTCATTCGTTCCACTTGTCAATATGTGATTGGTCCAACTGGACTATACCTTTCAAAGTCAACTACCAACTCATCTACCCAGTCATTGTACAGTTAGTCCACATGGAATCTTGGAATGTGGCCACGTTATTTATATGGTCGTGCCACATGTCACCCTTTTACCCCTTTGACTTTGACTTTGATCTTGACCTGTCCGACTTGAACTTTGACCACTCATAACTTTTTCATACGAACTCTATTTGAGGAGAAAATTGTGCCATTGGAAAGCTATCGCCAAACCCTATGCATTGATGGCGTTTTCAAGAGAATTTCATATGGTCGAATTTTGAGCATTTTCTGAACCATTCTAGAGCTCTATGGATGTTTTGTATCATCCTCGACCTCTATGAGCATTCTTGGATTGTCCTGAATCATACTCATAACATCCTCGACCACGTTGTCTACCTATGTGGCTTCCATGTTGTGAGTGAGAAATCCCCCTATGGACTAGCATTAAGGGTTTTGTAATGCATGCAGAAATGACCTAAAGTCTCCTACTTCTTACCATCATCCCAATCATAAACCCCATTATCCATATGTAAATATAAGGTTAAAAAGATCAAGTTATTGTACCTTAGTTTCCGTATTTGAGGTCGATCCTTTAACGTTCAGTCGCTCCTTGACTGCAAATCTCCTCTCAAAGATGATCTACATTCATAAACAGACAAATAAAGAACTCCAAACATGCATATGATCTATGAACTAATGGGTTAGAGATTATATCAAAATATAATCAATATTAAACATTAAAAACCTCATATGGCGAGACGAGAAAAGTACTTCTTTTATTAATCTCACAAGAGTAACTTACAATAGTGACATTGGCCACTGCTCCTCGAATCTGGTCCTGGGCTCCTTTTCAACTGTGCTCCAACTGATTTTGTATATGCTTCTCTTCACACAATGGTTGCAAAAGGTTGGAGCAAAGGGAATACAAAATCAGGTAGAGTTTCTTTACAATTATTTTCCCCTTCCAAATGGGACCCCTACCCCTTTTTTTATAGGCTGAAAATGGCTAGGTATTTGGTTGAATGACCAAATGTAGGCAGTCAAACGGTTTTAGGAAATTTACCCGAAAATTTGTATCACATCTGCAACTTTCTATTTTTCATGCTTTTGTAGGTATACGTGGGTTGTACTGGGTCAGCTAGCATATACACATGTGCAGTAGTGGAGCAGGGCGCGTGTGCCTTCAAAAAGGGTGTTTTTAAGAAGAGTTGTTCAGTAGTGGCTTGGCAAAAATGGAAAATGAAATGGTCTGATGCTAGGTATGCATGTCTGGTGCAAATTAGGGTTATGACAAATTCCCCCTAATGTATGAGGTCAGAAGAGCATCTGATGACCGAAATACATTACCAATTTGTACTAATGTATGAAACAAGTGAGCCCAAGGACCAGAATTCAGGAGGTGCCATCTGCAAAATAACAATTGTCTCACCGAGGTGGGCATACCCATGCTCAAGATGAAATAAAATCATGGTTGTCAATCAAATACACTGTAGATCCATGTCATATAACTATATAAAGTGTATTCACAAGAAATACACAACAAATCTATATCTTGAAATAAAAAAGATATACATGTATAGTATCTGTCTTCCAGAAGCTAATAAGGCTTGATGGTTGGAGATGAGGTCTTCAGAGCTCGAGCAACAACTTCAAAATCTTCACAACTCGGGTAGGAGTGTAATATGAGTGTACGACTTCACTACCCATAGGTCTTCGATGGCTTGTTAGGAACAGACTAGAGGATCTTGATGATCAGGCTAAGGGCTTCATTGATTTCGAACAAAGACTTGATTGGACTTTCCAGACGACCGAGCATGAGGAAAGGAGACAAACTACAGAGGGGCCAACTCAGGCTTGGTAAAAACTTCCCTTGGACAATAGGGCGACAAAAGATGAGACTCAGGGAAACATGGAAAATAAATAAAGTCGACAAATCTACACCCTTCAGAGGAAGCGCGAGCGGAAGCGAGATCGTTATTACATATGTTGCCACCTGGCCCTTTTTTAGGATTTCCTTGGATGAGCCCGGCCTTTCCTTCGTAAAATAAGAGGCGACAGCCTTGTATTTCTTCCTCTCAAAGGGCCATTGGCCTTAGATACTTGGATTTCCTAGGGCTTTCTAAGTCCTTACGATTTAGATGTCCTGTATAAAAGTATTTTTTGAAATAAGATTCTTAGCAGACACTATATAAGGTCGATCATCATCGACGCCGAAGGGAATGACCTTAGAGACTTACCCGAAGAACCTTGATAGTTGTTCAGGAAGCATCCTTACCTAACCCTTGATAGCTGGAAGGCTTAAGAGAGATACTTTCAGAGTCGAACTGAAGCAAAGTGAGCATGTTCTCCGTCTCTAGGGGGTCTGTCGTCCTTACTTATTATAGGAAATAGATAAGACTCCCTGGTTGTGACCGAGAGCTTGTAGAGATCCAGCAGGAGAGTTATCACCCAACCACTTTAAGATAAAGGGACTTAGCTGATCCCTGAAACACTGGCATGATACGTGCTGCGGAAAGTGGGGGGGGGGGGGGTGGTTTTACCTTTTTCTATCCCCCTTCCATTCCCTCCCCCTTATTCCTAAAGGAAATGGCGTGGTTCCCCTATCCCCGCCCTTGCTACCCTCCTCAATACATAAAGGAGCCCTTGGACCGTAATGCTCTTCTTCTAAGTAAGGGCGGAAAAATAATTGGGTTTGAGGACACACTGATGCCTTCTAATCATGGTGGTGATCTAGACCCGATATCGACCTATACTTACTCCTTTCTACACCCAAACGACGCAAACGTGATGCTACTACTGAGACGGGAATGCCAGTGCCCAGGGTTCCGAATACCCAAAATTAGTTCCTAAACCTGCCATTGGAGCAGCCTTGATTTGCGACAACGATACATAGAAGAGAAAATCTTCAAGCAAGCTAGAAACGATCTATCTTGAAGGCGACTGCCCACTCGAGAGGAGGTGGGTCCTTCCTTTAGGCGCCCTTACTACACTACGAGCCCGAAGAATTCCTTAGTTAGTTAGTTAGTTCACAGATTGATCGATAGCATAACCACATCATTACTCTCCCGAAAGATATGGACCTACATGCGTGCGATTTTTTTTGCTCCATGGTATTTAACATAAGTCTACAATGCAAGAGGCAACGCAAACTCTCAAAATGTTTGGAAGAATAACCAAACAGAGGAGGACACAACTCTATGTAGCGAGAAAAACTTCCTAAGGTCAGGTTAAATCCCAAATCTTGACGAACAAATGGAAGGATGTGCTTTATCCAATGGTGACTCATTGTGCTGCCAACAAAAAGAAAATACTTTTCCCTTCCTCTTTTTGGGGTATATTTCATTTTTTTGTCTTTTTCAATAATTTTGGAAAACTTGAAAAAGAATAAAAGAATGCTACGTTACAAAGGAGGATCGGGTGTCGTAGACATACTAGTTCCAAACTCCAAGAATACATGGATGCTCAGAGCAAAAGGATATATGTAGGAAAAGGACACTCGGGAAAAATCCTCTATGGGCCAAGGTGTCAAGACACAGAGGCAAAGCATTACAGGGCTTGCGTATGAGGCATGCTTCAGATGGTTCAATTGAGGGCAACATGGAGCCAGCATTAGGCCAAAGATGCAGGTATGCAAACGCAATTAATAAGACACAATGGTAACATCCTTCGATGTGGTTTTAACGAGCCTAGAGAATGTAAAACCGACGGTTTTTCATATTTAGAGAGTCTAACAAAGTGTAAAAGGAGACTCCACTAGGGTACCTTTTTCGAAGGCAGTCTAGTTGGTTCGAAAAAAGGGTAAACTAGCATCGAAAATACGTCTATTCAAAACCATTTTAACAAGTTTGATAAAGACAAGATCACTCCGCAATGTTTTTATATTTAAGGAATCTGAAAAAATCTTAACTATGGACTCCGTATGGGATGTTCTTCTGGACCATTTTAACGAGTGTGAAGGAACAAGGTCACTCAACGATCTTTTCAATTTTAGGGAGTCTAAAAAGAGCTTAACTATGGACTCTGTGGGGGGTTTATTTTTAATAAATTTAGTCCCTCAGGCTCGAAAAAGGGTTAAAATCATACCTGAGAATACTCTTCTAGGGAACCGAAGCTCCTAGAGTATACATTTATTTGTACAGTTGACCATTTGGACCGAAAAAGGGGTAAACTACTACTAGACAGAGGTGCCTTCAAATTTCAGTTTAGCGAGCATGAATTTCAACAAGGTCGCTCGACAATCTTTTCATTTTTAGAGGGTCTGAAAAGTGATTAAAATAAGACCCGTAGTGTTTTGGGAGTCCTGAGGGTGAGGTCAAGTAATGAATCGTGCAAATAAGGCCCATACTCGTAATCAAGAAAAACTAAAAAGGACTCCCCAGCCTATAGTCATTAGTGACAGCATGGACGCCAAAATGCAACCAGGATCTATCTAGGGCGTCCATGTATAGGTAGGTTCTACCACCAAATTACAACACTTCTAAAGAAAAAATAGGGTTTTGCGTCGCAATTCGATGGGATCGATCCTATGGAAAATCCAAAAAGACAGTGAGGTGCAACCAGTGGAAGTGGAAATCTATCTTACATGCACAAAGTTGAAAAAATGACTTTTCTTCAAAAGATCTTTTAAATGACCCAAATTGCCCAAAAAATTCCAAATACCCAAAGTAACTCTTATTGTAACATCCCTTATGAAACTCTTGAACCATATAAAATGATTTTTAGATTAGAAAAAACGACAAAGGGTTCCAAAAAACGACAAAAAGTGGCCAAAAAATCTATAAATAGAAGCTGGCAGCTCATTATCACCATCGCTAATTGAGAAATTGACTAAAATCCAAAAATAACCCTTTGTAAAAAGAGTTGATTCTGGGAGCCTCAGTGGATGAAACGAACTTCCGCTTGGACCAAGTAAGTACATACTAACCCCTCTTGCAATTCAATTCGTCCTTTATGCATTTAATTTATTTTTTTTGGAGGGGCGTCGACCTTTAAAAAGGTCGACCCTACGTACATGCAGGTTGTCCTGCGTGTGCACGCAGGCAGGAGAAAAATTGCATGCATGCACACGTGACTATGCACACTACAACCCGCGTGTACCCTTCATTTTGTGGAAAAAAATTAAAAAAACAAGAGTTAGCCCTCCTGAAATTTGTCTATTACATGATGTATGTTCACTGGGGAGAGAGAGAGAGAGCATGAGGACATTGATCTTTTTGTCGACGAGGACCCTGATGCTCTTATCGCATTGTTGCAATGTGGTTTGTTAAAGTTTTTAAATTGTCTTTTCATGCGAGCACAACCTAGGCTACTGAATGCCTTGGTTGATTATTGGCATCCTGACGCAGAGGCCTTCATGCTTGACGGAGAGTCATTGACTCCAACGACCGAGGATATCTACTTTCTGACTGGCCTCTCAAGGAGAGGGGAACCAGTCAATTTTCGCACTTTTCCCTCCGGTCCTCACAACATATTGGAGTTGATTGGACTCCATTGTGAAGTCGACACAGAAAAAACAGGCACAAATGTGCCGATAAGCAAGATTTCAAACTTATCATTAAAGGTGATAGTGTTGCTCATTGGGTGGATCACTGGGTCTATGTATTTGCATCGGGCTTCCCGGGCGCACATGAATTGTGCATTTCAATGCTTAAATGTACAAATTTTTGACTGGAGCACCACATTACTGGATTGTATAAAGAGGAAACTAACAGAGTGTCAAATGCGGAGACATAGAAACTTTGGGTTTGGGACTATTCTTTGTGCTTTCTTCTTCTTCGAGAGTGCCTAGTTTAAGTCCTAGAGAGACGATACGAGAGCACCAAGCCTCTCACCCCGCGCTATGCAGATGGGTGGCGTTGTTTCCGCGACAGGGGGGGNCGACAAGTTTTTTTTTTTATGGGCGCGACAGATTCCGGCCATAGAGGACTACCCCTATGTCGGGATCAACTTATCTAGAGATCCTGAGATGTCGGTACCTCCCGAAGAGGAGCGAGGAGAGATGAGTAAGTTTTTTTTTTGTTTTCTAAAGTTATTTAATTTTTATTTTTTTTCATATATATCAATTTTTTTTTGTGTACCAGAGTATCTGACAACTACGTATCTATTCTATACAGATGTGGGGCCAGTGCATCCAATGGAATTTTCGAGGACTAGGCAGTGTCCTCGGCCAGAGGCAGGACCAGCTGCGACCGATGGACCTCCAGCCGGAGAGGCTGAGAGAGTATTGAGACGAGTAGAGAGGAACCTCACCGTACTTACCTGGGTCCAGCTTTTTCGACGTCTGGCTAACGTCGTTGTTCACTATGATAGGGCCCACAGGCCCCACCCTTAGCTTAGAATAGACTTCTTATGTGCCAAGGCCACCGTTTGTATATTTTTGAGGGCATAAGCCCCGTGACTCTTTACTGGACGCATATTTTTTTAGGCGCTCGTGCCCACTTATGTACTTTGATACTTTGCGATATATATATGCGTATTTACATCTTTTTGTGTTTTATGGATTACATTTATTTTTTAATGTATTTACATGTGTGTGTGTGTGTGTTTCTTACATGTGTGAAAGATGTCAATCTAATACATGATTAGATAGAGTATATGTAACTTGATTTAATCTCCTAGGAACATGGATATACATAATGTAATCAAAGCTTCATTCTAAGAGACATACCCTAAGGAACCGTCGGTGTAGAGTAGGATCATGAACACGGTAAACTCCATTTAACTGAGACACAACCAGTTAAGCATCTAAATAGATCCGGAGGTGAGAGATACCAAGCAACAAAGCATCATGAAGAAACTCAAGAACTTCGCTGTATTCGGCGAACAGATGCCTCCTAAATATAGAAACTAGCCCTGAGGTGTGAAAATCACCCAAGCTGCGGAAGCAAGCCTCCGAGTGTGTCGACTAGCGTTGTTCGCGAACCCAACAAACACTTCTGATTCACTTGACATCTACCATAGTGAAAAATATAACATAAAAAATGACACGTCCATAAAACCAAAAGACAAAACTAAAAGTAATAGTACAAAGACTATACATATGTTACAAAAGTCACCCAAGGCGACTCACCTATGAGTAATACTTCTTGAGGTAGAGCCCATTTCTAGGCTCTGCCAAAACATTTCCCTCAAAGTCCACCAGACGATAAGCGCCCTTTTGTAGTACTTCTTTTACGATGAAAGGTATGAACCACATGGGTTTGAACTTGCCTGCCCCCAGGGGGTCCTTATCTTGGTCATAGACTAGGACAAGGTCGCCTTTCGAGAAAATCAGAGGACGAACGGACCGATCATACTGACACTTGACCTTTTGTTTGTGTGCATCGTTAGCTAAAGCCGCATCACAACGCTGCTCATTGAGTTTCTCGAGATATAATAAACACTCTTCAAGCGGTTAAGTGTCTCGCAATAACTGTACTGCAAACTTTAAAGATGAGATCTGACACTCGATGGGAAAGACTGCTTCCAGTCCGTAAACGAGTTGAAAAGGTGAGAAACCGGTTGTAGTCTTAACAGACGTTCGGCAAGCTCATAATGTTGATTATAACATCAAATGCCAATTTGACTTGGCCGAATTGATTGTTCATTGTAGAATGGTCTTAAGATATTTATTTACAGCTTCCACCTGACCATTCGCTTGTGGGTACTAGGGTGATGAATGTTCTTGCCACAACCCAAGATTTGATGTTAACTCAGTCATCATTTTGTTCTAAAAGTGACTGCCATGGTCAGTGACAATCTCTCTCAGGACGCCGAACCTTGCTATTATCTGGTTGAACAAAAAGAGAGTTGTTGTATCCCCGTCATCTTTGAACGTTGGCATAGTTTCGACCCACTTGGTGAAGTAGTCTACTGCTACGATGATATAGCGGTGCCCCCTTTCTGAAGGGGGGTTGCATGTAGTGTAATCAATTCCCCATTTAGTGAAGGGACCAACGGTAATAATGAGAAACATGGGAGCAAGGTGTGCCCTTATCTTCCGAGAGAAGATCCGACACAGGTGGCACTTCTTGATCGATTCAACAAAATCTTTGATTAATGTCAGCCAAAAGTAACCAGCTCGTAGAATCTTTTGGGTTGTTGCCAACCCAGAAAAATGATCGCCACATGCTCCAGTGTGGAAATCGTTAAGCACGATTTCCACTTCTTCATGAGTGAGACATCGACGAAGGATGCGGTCTACACCTCGATGATACAAAGTGTCCTTGAGTATGAGATAGTTCTTGGCTTGATGGTGTATACGACGACGCTCATCACGAGAAGAAGAGGCGAGACACTTCAAAGCCTGGAGATATAAAAGAACATCTCCATACCAAGGGTCAGAAGATGTGATAAAAAACATGTCTCCTTTGATAGGCGACTCGTCGGGTATAACATCCCCTGATTCGACCGGATGTTCCGATATGAATTCCACAAAGACCATCGACCTTTTGGATTTCGCCGAAACAAACTCCAAGTCAAATTCCTGGAGGATAACTATCCATCTACTGATCTTTCAACTCGTCGTGTCAATACGTATTGAAATAGATTCACAATGGAAATGACAGTGGTCTTACTAAACAAAATGTAATGACAGAATTGTTGGACAGCATGGACTGTTGCCAACACAAGTTTTTCAATGTGGGAATAATTGAGTTCCCGTCCAATTGGACCTTGGCTCAGGTAATAAATCACGTATTTTGAGAGCAAATCATCCTCCTGAAAAAAAACCATACCGATGGTCGACTCCGCAGTGACCAAGTACAATAAGAAATATTTGTTATAATTGGGTGGTTGAAGAAAAGGGGTAGATGAGAGGGTGCGTTTCAACGCTGCGAAAGAGCATTGAGTGGCTTCGTCCTAATGAAAAGGAACATCCTTCTTCAATAAACGCATAAAACCTTTTGTGATCTCAGCATAGTTTGCGATGAAACGCTGTAAAAAGTTTGTTTTTTCCTTGCAAACTTTGAAGCTGAGGGATGGTGCATGGAGGAGGAAACTGAACTATTGCCTCAAATTTTAGAGGATCGACCATGATTCCTGTGGTTGAAACTATGAAACCTTGCAGACGACCTGATGTGACACAAAAATTGCACTTGTTTGGATTCAAGCGGATTCGGTAGTAGCGACATCGTTCAAGGATAAATCGGAGGTGTGTCGGATGATCAGCTCTCTTGCGAGATTGTGACGCTAAATCATCGAGATAAGCCTCGAATATGTGTTTGAGATCGTGGAAAGAAAAATACATGGCCTGCTGAAACGTAACTCCAACATTTTTCAGACCAAAAGCCATCTTTCGATAAGCGAATGTACCCCACTGACAAATGAAAGCGGTTTTGTGTTGGTCTTCGGGTTTGATCTGCATGAAAAACCATCCATGAAAGAAAAGGCCTCGCAACCTGTGCATTCATAGACTATCTAGTCAATAAAAGGTGTGGGGAAATTATCTTTTGGGCAGGCCTTGTTTAGATCACAGAAGTTTGTACATACGCGAATTGTACCCTATTTTTTATTGACTAGCACGGGATTCGACACCCATTGAGTCAATTGGACGGGGTAGATGAAACCAAATTTAAGTAGTTTCTCTACTTTAGCCTTAATAGTTGTTGCTTTCTTAGGATTGACCGAACGAAGCTTCTGTTGAACGGCTTAATACCGAGATAAGTCGTGATTTCATGTTCGACGATTCCTGGATCTATGCCTGACATTTCCTCGTAAAACCAGGCAAACACGTCGTAGGATTCTTTAAATAAATCCATGTAGATTTGAATCTCCTCGGGGGAGGAGTCTGGTCCGACGAAGATATTCTCAACGATGCTAGGGGTTCTGGAGATGTCGATAGGTATTTTTTCAGCTATTGTTTCCATATTTCCTTCGTCATAAACTGTGTGCGTTGCCAAAGGATTGATAGGAGAAGCTTTATCTCCATTCATAGTCAGAGTGAATTCACCTACTTCAATTCGTCTTAACTCTAGGAGGAAGTAAGATCTATGATGAAGATCATCCCAGGGTCTGTCCGGACTAGTCATTTCCTCAATAATCGCCTCGTCTGAGGGCAAGACTAAGTCTAAAGAACCTATATCAGTAAGGGAACCTTGAGCCCAAATAGGTTCGAGCACCAGATCTAACTCTTGTGCAAGAGTTGGGTCGGGGTCGACGGAAGCTTGCTGAATAATCGAGTATGCAAATTCTGTCGTGGATAAAGGCATGGCCATGCCATGGTGCTCTGTCCCTTCCATCGTACCTGATGGGGAAGGAAGATTCCATGGATCATTAAAGTATGTCGTGCAAAACGACAAGAGTTGAAAAATTTCAGCCCAAGGCTGGTCAAGGACAACTGACATGAAATGGTCATTGTCGGTCGGAGGCGGGTAATCGAAAGTACCCATCAAAGGTGGGCACAAACCAAACCCTACGTTGATGATGCCATGCTAAGGGATGTCAATAATCGGGACCGTGGAGACCCCCGATGAAGGGTCAAGACGAGAGAAGGATAACTGATCAATGGTCACGATCCGAACCTCATGTGGAAACAACAAGAGCTGGAAAAATGTTGCGACCACTACTTGCATAGCATAGGTCCAACTTCTTCCTAACAAGAGATTGTAGTCGAGAGACGCATCGACCACTTCGACTTCGACGCACACAATTTCCCCCCCTAACTGCACGGAGAAGGAGGGGATGATCCCATGTGGCTGGAAAGAAAAATTGTCGAAAGTTGTAAGAAGAGTAGGCGACAAAGGAAAAACGGGTTGGCCGATGGACTTCCAACATTCCAAAGACATCATGCATGTCGAGGCGCCCTCATCCACCACTGTACGAAAAATATTTCGGGTAAAAGTTTTTGTGTTGTAAGCCACTACTATTTGAAAACATACGTGGTAAGGAAGATGAGGTTTTAAGTCAGTCGTATCAGGCATGATCGTTCCCGGATTACAAGTCTCAGTAGATCCTAAGGCGGCTAACAGAGCCTTTCTTTGGGAAGGGAAAATCTGGAGGACTTCCAAAGCAGACATCGCACAAGGGGTTTGTGATAAATCCTCCACCACAAAGTAGTTTTGGGCGGCCTGTGGATTTGGATTGTAAGAAGCTTTCTTGAGCGCACGTTTTGGGATACGAGTCGTTTCACCCAACGTCTTCTCAATCTAGAGAGGAAGAGGTGGGTTTTCGGCTTCTTTACCCTTCTCAGAGGTGCTTGTCTTTCCATAATCATGCGCTATAGTCGATATATAGGCATAACCTTTCATCATATACACATTTGCAGACGAAGAATTACTCACAGACGGAGGGGGTCCTTGACTGCCCCCTTCTGTGCTCGATGAGGCTTGAGTTATATTTTGTCCGTGTGGAAACGGGTTCATTAACACGACAGGTTGTTGCTATGCCAATAACTTTTAGACCTCTGCAAGCCGAGGGAACTGATGGGTTGGGTGGTCTTCCTTGCAAAGATTACAAGGATACTTCAACTTTTTCTTTTCAGTGTTGCCCCCGCCAGCATTATCGGTGGGTTTCTTATCCCCCTTACCCTTCTTTCGTTGTTTCTTCTATCCATCAAGCTGCTGGGTGGCCTTTGGGTTTGTCGTTTTCACACTGTGTACATCTAACTTTTGGGTAGGGGGAACAACCGAACTGGTGGTCTGGTTGGTCGTTGTCTGTTGTATTGACAATTGTTGCAATTGATTTAACAATGGATCAACAGGCTTCGTTTGTGCTGAACCAATAATGTCGTCGGCATGTGATCCAGACCTCTGTCTGGTCTTGTCAAGTATTGACCTCGGTGTGTCTGAATTTTTTTTGTAAAGTAAACCAGACTGAGAGTAAATCATCTCTAGTTGTTGAGCTCTCATTATCGCGTCTTCCTCGAAAAACACCCTAGATGTTGCGAAGTCTTTAGATAATCGGGGTACCTTAAGGAACCGCTCTAGCATGAATGCTGGTGGGACTGGCACTTTTATCAAACTCTTCCGGCATCTCCATTCTCGAATGTGATCCGAGATATGGTCCACTTTTGTTTGTTTGAAGTTGACCAGCAATTCAGTGTCGGCGTCATATCTCACAGGTAACTGGAAATGGTTTAAGGAAGCCATTGCCAATTCTCCGAAGGAAGAGTATTGTGAGCAGTCGAGCTCAATGTACCATTTCGCAACACTCCCTATGAGAGTGCGTTGAAACAATAGAAACTAGATGGAGTCATCTCTCAAAGATTTGGATGAGCACTATAAGTGGAAGGTAGTCACGTGATCACCAAGATCTTCGTTAGGCTTGGCTTCGAACTTTGGAATGTCTGAAGGCAACTTGGTCAGCATAGGAGGCAAACTTGGATCATGACAGATGGGGTCGATTAATAACCTTGTCAAGTCTAGCAAGTGTAGAGTTGCCAGAAAGGGTAGTTTGGGTTGTGGATTGTAACCAGGGAAAAATGAGCCTAGAGTTTGGATGGCACCAGGTTGCCAGGAAAAGTTAGGTTGTTGGCGAGGGCTCTGGTAATAAACATGGTCGTGACCAACGTATGGATTATGCGCTTGTTGAGACATCATCGATTGATTCCCGAAATAGGACGTAAAGGGTTGGGCTTGCGGCACATTCCAAGGATTTTGGGAAGGGTTGCCCCCTGCCGATACGATGGGCATAGGTGTTGAGCCTTGCCTGGGGTTCCCTTGGGTATGGAAAGGGTTGCCCCCGATCGACATCCCTGACAAGGGAACTGGTCCCTGCCACAGATTCCAAGGTCTTTGTGAGGAAAAAATTCCTAAGTGTGCCCCCTGTCCAGGAATAGTACCATGTACAGGATGTTGTTGTCCATAACCGAGGTTGCCCCTGACCGAGACAGCAACTGACGAGAAGACGTTGTGACCAAACGCATCGAACAAAGAGAAAGGTATCGAACCAACCAACATGTTATAATAATGGAGTGCTTGACTACCTGCTCCAAACGATTTTACGTTTGGCCCAGTAGAGTGTTAATAAACGCCTCCGAGTGAAGGGGACGAAGGAGGTATATGAACCCCACCGTAAGGGAAAGCGATAAAGGGACCTGAAGTGCCCCCCATAGATCCTTGCAGAAGAGCGTTGGAACTCCTTGCCCCTAGACCTAAAGTCTGTAGATTGGAGGAGGAAAGTACAGTACTCAGACTAAATCCAGGCATCCCGTATGAGAATGGAGGGCATGTTGCACTCTGGATAAATGGAGCAGTGATCGCCGCCATAGACAGAACCGGACCGCTGCCCGAGGTAGAAGCAATCGAGACCATAGTGGCTCAGACCAACGATGGTTGGTTAGGAGGTGGAACACCCCCTGTAGTCACAGTCGTGGAGGGAATACGAGTATTCCCGAAAGAAGTAGCAATGTTTGGTTCCATTGATGCTTGAGACACTATCAGGCACTCGTAAGGATAAACCTATACAATGACAGGCGTTGATAGATCAGTGTTCATAGGTTCGTATGGACCAAGAGCTTCCACTCCAAGGTATAAAATGGTTGGCTCCTCTAGAATCAACTGTTCTTCTCTTGAAGATGGGTCGAGCACAGTTTCCTGTAGCCCGGTTGTCTCAAAAGACCCTTGTTGGTCTAGTTTTCACCTTAGCAATGATTGGGGGGGGGGTTCGAGGTTAGTGGGCGGCAGGCCCAAAAGCCTTCGCAACCAGCGGAACTCCTTATCCTCCATTGTGTGAGAAGATCAAAGACACACTAGGGATATCTATAATCATTTGAAAATCAACATGCACTAGAAAAAATACCTATGAGATAAAACAAGTAGTCACTAGCTAGTTGGAAAAACAGTTCCAACAACCAACACTAGAGCAACTTATCGGTGCAAGTGCAACTCAAATACGAAAGCACCTTCCGGGTATACTCTACAAAGCGTGGTCTGATGTCTGTCTTAGGTATCATGGTATACCTCCGCAATCACATGTGTAAGTCACTAGAATGATAGGCAACTAGGTTGTCAGGACGCAAACAGTCACCAGGCGGGTACAATCGACAGTCGGATGGACCGCAAAGCAGGGTATCAAGCCCGAAACCTATCAAGGGTATCGAACGCAAGTGTTCCAAAAGACGACTGAGGACCTCGAATGGATTCGAGACCCACGAAGCTCTGTGGCAAATGTGATCAACGAAATCCCAAGATAAGCCCTCTATATGTGTTCCCCACTACGCTTGGTTCAACTTTGGAGGGGTTATCTCCACTATCTTTCCGCACGTGACCTCGTGTTTAGCCCCTGTGTTAGAGGGGGGTCCCGGATAACTTTCACGATACTGGAATTTTAACACTCCCTAGCACAGACTCATATGTTTGGTTTTGAAACCTTGAAGAGTTTCCTCTCCAATCCTAAATCAAGGCTCTAGCCTAGACTAGTTGATGGACACTACAAACATAAAATCTAGTTGATTTTAATTAATTGTTAATTTTAGTGGTTGTCTTAAGTCAAAGGGAATGAAAGTGAAACCAATGATGTTTTTTTTAGAGACGAAAGAGAAAAACATATAATGAAACTGGAAACAAATTGCTTCTTCACAAATTCAACTTTGCACATTCAAACTCTTTTTTTTTCCTAAGATCTTTTAACAGAAAACTCAAAACAAGCTTTCACTCGACTACGAGTTACTTATTGTCCTAAGTCAATCAGCCAAGAACTTACGAAAGCAATCTTTTTCCTCATGATTAATGCAAACAACCAACTACTTAATCCAAACCAAGAAATAAAAGATTTTTTTTTATTATTGTTTAATGTTTGAGAAGCAAAAAAGGAAAAATGATGACAAGTAAAGACCAAGAAATGACTTATGGACTAAGCACAGATCGCAAAGAGTTACTGACAATAACACACAAGCTGATTGAAGCAGACTCTCAAACTTGTCTAAAAACCCTATTATAGAAAAACAGAGGAACAACTTTTAATGAAAAAAAGAGCTATACTGTAATCAAACCTAAGCTACAGACTGCTATGACATAGACCTAGACTAAATGAAGAAAATCCCTGAGAGGTGTGACCCCTGACAGGGAAGAGGATGATTGCCTCTTCTAAAAAAACATTTTCTCAATAGGTACGCTACTAACAGTTCAACAGCCAACGTATGTATGCAGGTTGTGCAAGGTCAGGGCATGTGTGCATCCATTCAGGCCCACTACAAGCTGTGTGCACCTATGCAACTCCTCAAAAATTGAAAAACAAGCAATCAAGCATTAGCAGGGAGTACTAGTATTGAGAACCAAGATCCCTTGAAGACACATAAACTTGTTTTGATAGAAAAAGATGCAAGGAAACTTTTTTAAAACCAAGCTAATATGAGGTTATACCTAGGCTACAGACTGCAACAACAGAGACCAGAACTAGATCCAGAAAAACCCCTTTAACGTTCGATCGGTCCTTGACTGCAAATCTCCTACCAAAGCTGATCTGCATTTATAAACAGACAAACAAAGAATTCCAAACATGCATATGATCTATGAACTAATGGGTTAGATATTCTATCAAAATATAATCAATATTAAACATTAAAAACCTCATATGGCGAGATGGGAAAAATACTTCTATTATTAACCTCACAAGAGTAACATACAATAGTGAGATCGACCATTGTTCCTCGAATCTGGTCCTAGGCTCCTCTTCAACTGTGCTTCAATTGTTTTTGTATATGCTTCTCTTCACACAATGGTTGCAAAAGGTTGGGGCAAAAGGAATGCAAAATTGGGTAGAGTTTCTTTACAATTATTTTCCCCTTCCAAATGGGACCCCTACCCCTTCTTTTATAGGCTAAAAAGGGCTAGGTATTTGGTTGAATGACTGGATGTAGGCGATCAAACGGTTTTAGGAAACCTACCCGAAAATTTGTATTATGTCTACAACTTTCTATTTTTCATGTTTTTGTAGATATACACGGGCTATAGTGGGTCAGCTAGCGTATACATCCATGCAGTAGTGGAGCAGGGCGTGTGTGCTTTCAAAAAGAGTGTTTTTAAGAAGAGTTGTTCAGTAGTGGCTTGGAAAAAATGGAAAATGAGATGGCCCGATGCCAGGTATGCATGACTGGTGCAAATTAGGGTTATAACATTCCATGTCACACGTGATAATGCCACCTTCTTGTTCATGTCTATACATAATAAAGGGATTTGGAACCCTGCGTGGGAACCTTGCCCACCGGGCACCGAGCCACAGACCCATGCCAAACACTTTGAGGTTGGGAAAAATTCCATGGTACGGGATCCAATTGAACCTGCTTGACCAAGATCAACGATGGATATCTGATCATCCCTAGTTGATCTATGGCTACGAGCACTTCTCATATCCTCCCAATCAGAGTACTCTAATCATGGATACTCCAACAACCCCGTCTCCGATGAATGATCAAGATTTCAAATCGAATTATTCCCTTTGAGTCTCGGTATTGTGGTATACTACAAGCGTTATACCCCGAAGATCCTTTTGAAATAAATCTAACGACATATATTTCTCCCCCAACTACTACCCGATGGATCCAATAGTTGGCAGCAACCTGGATCCTTGACAAATCCTCGTATTTGAGGACCCTGATTAACAGTCAGGATATCTCAATTCGCCTCTGAAGAATCCAATGGTTGACTAGTACCCTAAGAAATGGCATGCTCTGGAGTGAAATATATTTCGATCAATGGCCAGGATTAACTCGATGTGTCGATATCCACGGTTACAATTTCTACTGAAGAAAACATGTTTTTTTTTTTTAAGATTATTCAATCTGAAACTAGACTTCAATGAATATGGTTTTCGCTCTAAGGTTTTTCAAAGATTATTTAGATCATCCTTAACTGGTGGAATTCATCCAATATAGCTAAGACTTTTTCCATCACCATGTAGGAGAAAAATGTGTTAAACGCACTATCCAAGCTTGGACAAGGGAAATTTCAGCCCAAGTACCGAATTCCACTCAATTTTTGTTTTCCAAATAGATAACTCTACTTATGAACAGAGATGGGTAATTACCCCACTTTATATATATATATATATATATATATATATATATATATATAAACAACTGGAACATATACAAAGCATCTAATTTAAAAATAACAATTATTCATGACAAGAACTCATAATAATTGCATAGTAATACCCAACATAGGATTTCATACATTCTCATTCAATAATAAATTAAACAAGCACATAGTGGACACTTATCTGATGTAATTGAACCACCAAATATTAGACTTTTTTGCCCACAAATTAACAACATGTCATCCCCAAGCTAGGGCTTAAACTCCACTTGGGAAAGGAAATCCTATCCAAGTAAGGTCTTTTAGGAACAACATTATTTCCAATTCAAGTGCCAAGTTCAACAACCAGTCTACAGTCTATAATTTCCCCACATGTTTCTCCCACCTAGGAAGTGTTCCCCTATGGCTTCCCCACTTCCCTTTTAGGCTTCACCAACAAGCCAAACATGAATATTCAGAGTTCTATTACTTCAACTTGGCACCTCTTGGAATCAAATTCCCTGCAATTCTCTCACTTGGAGAGAATGCACACGGGCCTGACAACTCGTTTCTTCAACTTAACTACCAACAAATCCTCCTTAAGCGTTCTTCAGCCAAAATGGAAATCTATAACCGTCACTAACATTAGGGATATGGTATGAATCATGGAGAGCATAACAATCCCCTGGAGCAAATGGATAAAATGAGAAAAATGCACTAAGGTTTGCTATTTTGTTTTCATGCTCTTGAAGTGCCACTTGTCACTTCCCCAAGATTCCTTTGAACCACTTGGTGATTTGTTTCCCCTTTCAAAATACTTAGGACAAAATCATGTCCTTTCATTTTTCCTATGATGGAAATATTTTATTATTATTTCTTTCTTTAAGGCCCATGGCTTAGCCCCCTTTCCCATCTAGTGGAGTTTATCCCCCCAAACTCTTCTTGTCGAGATGGTCTACACACATTTGTGTTTTTCCATTAATTTCAAAATGAAAATACATAATACAAAACAAGCTCACTGGCCATAAGAAGTTCCTGGCTCACCAGCCTATGCACATATCTGTAATTACATTTCAATTGGGGTTTGGCCTAGTGGTATTACATTCACGGTCTCCCTTGACTATAATGAATGATGAAGAGGAAGTAATTGTGTATTTGATTGAATTTGTTAAATAAAAGAAGGGTATGCAAGGCCAAGGGAAGTTTGTGGTCAAAATGGTTCATAACAAAAAGGAATTTGTTTCTTATCATCAATGTGATCTACAAGAAGGCTTGTAGTACTTGGGTTTTTTCATTAAGCCTAATGACTATGTGATAAATGAATAGAGGTGGTTAATAGATAAATTTGAAAACATAACTAAGTTACACGACAACGAGTGGCTATGTAGAGGTGGGAAGCTAATTTTGGTTAAAGTAGCTACCTCTAGAATATTAGCAGGATTAGTTTTAGGTTTATATGGGTAGAAAAATGGAAAACATGGGCATTCCATTAGTTAAGTGGTAATCCATAGCAAGGCCCAAGGAAGTTAGTGGATGGGCTCCCAAAAACATCCATCACTTTTGGAAGGCTCTTGAAACTAAATCTGTGAGGATTTTACTATCAAATAAAGGGTCCTTGGAGTTATGTAATAATTAAAATATACATAGAACCCGATTAGATTGGATTAGGAAGCCAAACAAATCTTCACACAAAGCTTCAATCATATGGAAGGAATGGTCTTAGCTTTACCCCTAGTTGGAAGTGGGCTTGCATGGAAAGTGCATAATGGTAAGTGTGAGGATAAGAGAAAACACCTAGGTTGGTTGTGGGGATGCCTTTAGGTTGCTTAAAAACCTAGTTTCTACCTTTCACAAGAAAGGCCTTTACAATCTTGCTCAAGTTGCTTCCCTAAAATTAATTTATTTTTGGAACCAAGATTAAAAAAACACAATTCATATTATGTTGGAAGGAAATGAAGGCGTTGAATGGGAAGGTTTTATAATGAAACTAAAGGGAAGTCATTTAAAAAAAAAGAGGAAGAAAATGGCGTAGTATAGACAAAAACCCCACTCCATGTTTTTATATTCCTAAATTGGGATATAAATCTATATTTGGTGAGGAGAGACGTGAAAACATTCAATCATGGTGGAAAGCATTATAGAAGATTAATTTTCCCATGAAATTAAGAACTTCCATGTGGTTGGAAATCATAGAAAAGGTCCTTATCTAGAAAAAGACGAACATAGAAGGAACTAGTGATCTAGGTGGATATTGGTGGCCACCCACCTGTTTCAAATTCCAACTAGCTCATCTTGACAGTTTTTAGTTCAGTGCGTTTCTCTGTAATGGGGACATTTTTTGGTAATTGTGGGTTATGCACTTTCGGGGTTGTCCTAAAGCTCTAAACAACATCTAGGTGGATAATAATGGTCGTCCACCTATTCCAACTGGCTTATTTTGGAAGTTTTCATGGCACTACATCGTTTTGTACTTCCAGGGCCGTTTTAGGGCCCTAAACAGTGTTTTATTGGCTTTCCATAGTCAAACTGTAAACAAAGTTAGAGTTTGAAGACATAATGTGTAGTTCTCGAAAAGACCTTTCCAACGAGCTATTACACGCCTAAAACGAAGATCGTAGGAAAACGTTATGACCCCAAGAAGTTAATGTACTAACTTACCCCAATTGGGCCCACATGACTTTTCGCGCTTTATCTCCTAGGGTTAGGTTTTTGGATGTCTAGGGTTTTTTAATTCATGTTTATTATAAAAAGGCCTCTAGAGCCTCATTGTAATCATCTTCTTCCGAATAAGCGTAGCTGTCACATCTCTTCTCAAGGATAAAGCTGTCACCATTCTAGCAAGTCTTGCACTCTGTATTTTTACAATCTCTATACATTTTTTTCATTAATAGAGATCATGTATTGTTGTATTTCTTTGTTTCTGGAAATATTTATGTGTATTTCATTGTAATATCTCTGCTTTCATTTCGTTCTGAAAATCATTCGGATCAGTGGTATCAGAGCAAGTTGCTCTTGATCGTTTTTCAGTGCATGTCCCCGACGAGGTATGAGTATAGCAAGTTGGTTCTGGAGATTATCTCTCTTGAGGACAATCACTCTCGCACGCCCAATAAACTCTCCATGGAAGAAGAAAATAAAAATGATGAAGCATAATATTATATTAACCTGTTACTTGAGCAAGCTCTCGCGCGACAGAGGGACAAAATATTGGAGAATCCATCCCACATCCTTCAACGTCTTCAGAGAGCAACAAGCGCATATTCATCAAGTGGTCATTTGGAGAAACTTCGCCATGTAAGATACATGTTAACTTTGATATTCTCATATTTGAAGGTCAGATAGATGCAGATGCCTTAAAAAATGGTTAAATCTACTAGAAGGTTATTTATATGTTCACAATTTTTTCGATAGGAAAAAGATCACCTTCACACTCCTCAAGGATCTCCCCCATGTCAAACATTGGTGCGAAACTTACTACGAGAAAAGTTCCACAGAGGAATCTGGAATATATGGGGCATTTCATTGTTGATAGTGACAGCCAAAAGAACCTCATATTAGCTGAGGTCGTCAAACAGTTGGGATTATCGACAATACCACACCTGCAACCATACAACATTGGGTGACTTCACTAGGGACGATATCTTTGTGTCGACCAACAATGTTTCTTATCCTATGGCATCCAACCCTTCAAAGATGAGGTAGTGTGTGATGTTGCCCCTCTTGATGCATGTGATGTTGTTTTGGTCCAACCATATATGTGTAAACGTTATGTTGTTTATGAGTCTCGAACTTGTAGTGTCATTATTACTTTGGGGGGTCATCTCTACAAGATACCAGAGATAACTCCGACTATTGTTCCACCAAAACAGTGTCGCAAGGTAATATCTCATACTGCAAAATTCAACCTCTTCACAATATGTTAAAAGGATGCACAGAAGACCATTGCAACCACTGCAACCTCAACACCTTCTATCAATCAGAATCAGATTGTAGAAGAGAAAAAAGATATTGTTTCTTCAACTACGATGGTGCCTACACAATGCCTCGTCAATCCTAGAAACAACATGTTGGTGGAACATATTCAACGAGGCAACACTAGATTCGTGACAGCGTTCCACACACCAAGCATCGCAACTTCTCTAACAAGGCACACAACTCACCAAGATTTAGATTCAGCAAACGTTTTCTCTCTTCCCCAGGAACTCAACGCAATGGAGACCATTGTTTCCTAAGGGGGGAGAACTGATCCAAGTTGATATTGGTGGCTACCCACCTGTTCTAAATTCCAACTAGCGCATCTTGACAATTTTCAGTTCAACACATTTCTCTGTAATGGGGACATTTCTTGGTAATTATGGGTTCTGTACTTTTGGAGTTGTCCTGAAGCCTTGCACAACATTCATGTGGATAATGGTGGCTGCCCACCTATTCCAACTAACTTATTTTGGAATTTTTCATGTCAGTACATCTTTTTGTACTTCCAGGGTTGTTTTGAGGCCCTAAACAATGTTTTTTTGGCTTGTCATAGTCAATATGTAGACAGGGTCAGAGTTTGATGACATAATGCATAGTTCTCGAAAATACCTTTCCAATGGGCTATCACACAGCTAAAACAAAGATCATAGGCAAAAGTTACGACCCTGAAAAGTTGATGTACTAACTTACCCCAACAGGGCCCACATGACTTTTGGTGCTTCATCTCCTAGGATTAAGTTTTTGGATGTCTAGGGTGTCGACATTCATGTTTATTATAAAAATACCTTCAGAGCTTCATTGTAATCATCTTCTTGCGAATGAGCGTAACTGTCACATCTCTTCTCAGACATAAAGCTGACACCATTCTAGCAAATCTTGCACTCTAAACTTTTAGTGTCTTTGTACATTTATTTCATTAATAGAAACAATGTATTATTGTATTTCTCTGTTTCTCGCAATATTTGTGTATATCATTTTAATATCTCTGCTTTCATTTCATTCCAAAAATAATCCAAATGACCTAATTAGTATGTGTTATGTAAAAGAAATAAGGAAACTAAGAGTCATTCACTAATTCATTGTGAGTATGCAAATCATGTATGGGATGAAATGAATGATTTTCATGTTTCAAAAAAAGGTGAAAGAGAAACACAATAGCAAACATCCACAAAAATGGGATCTCAAAACCAAGATTCAAAGATTTCAAGGCTCTTCCTGTAATAGCATTTTGAGACATCTAACTTGCAAGGATATATGAAGGGAAATCAATTCCACATTTTCAATGTGCCACACAAAGTGAAGTTAAGTTTTGGAAGATTCAAAGATTTCAAGGCTCTTCCTGTAATAGCATTTTGAGACATCTAACTTGCAAGGATATATGAAGGGAAATCAATTCCACATTTTCAATGTGCCACACAAAGTAAAGTTAAGTTTTGGAAGCTATAGGTCCAAAACTCTATATCTATATATAACACTAACCATAATAACAAATATAATTATAATATTAATCCGTACACTTAAAAAAAAAATCTATAATCTTTGTGATCAATCTCAATTAAAAAATAATTAGTCCATAATATTTGTCATCATATGAGATGTGAACAAACTAATAATATTTTCATATTTAACAAACCTAATAATATTTGCATATCTAACAAACCTGTATTAAAAACTTATTTTTTGTCCAATACATTATCATCGAAAAACAAGATCACAGTCAAAAGCAAGCACGAGGACACACAGTGAGGAAAAAAACCTAACTTGACCTATAAACAATAACACTACGGATGGAGGACCCCTCCCCTCAAAGGAGAAAGCCTCAAAGTTTCGTTAGGCTGTTACTGGTATTCTCATTGAGATCTTGTTTGCCAACCATGCTTTCTTTTCGTCTGGGTCGATGAAACTCTGGCTCACATACTGCCCGATCTCACCATCTTTCAGTTGCCTCGCCCAGTTCACTCGCCCAGACATGTTACTCCCTGGCCCGAAACACTTGTATTCATAGAAGCATGCACTCCCTTCTTTCTCCTGTGAATTCCAGTTATGCCAACCCTCTGGCCTGATGCAAGCATCCATCCATGTGTAAGCAAATACAACTCTGGCAAATGATTGCCATGGGCGTCCCAGATACGCATAACTACTCTGCCCATTACCAGTAATAACACACCTGCATGACGACCATCACTCATTGATCAGTAAGATTAAGAAAGGAAACAAATATAAGTATTCAGCCCTCAAACAAATCCATTCCATTGACAATATTGTGATCATACCTGAGAAACACATAGCCTGTTGAAGCATCCTTAGATCTACGGCCCTGTGCGGTGACGAAGCCTTGAGACTTGCAGTGAATGTGGCAGTGTTCTAACAATGTCGTTGCATCTCCAAAGATGAAGTCGACACTGCCTTCAATATAACAATCTCTCAAGTACTGCTTTCCATGGTGTAGATACGCAGTGTCCTAATCATGATCAAACCAACACATTGCAATGTTATTATTATTACAATGTCATGTATTAAAAAATATTGAAAGAGTTGGAGTGGTGATTTGGGTTAAAAATTCCGAAAATTCAATAAAAAAATTATTCAAGTTAAATTTTATATAATAAATAAAAAAAATGATTATACAATTTTTTAATTAATTTTGAAATTATATATATATATATATTCACTTATTAACTCACATCATTTACAAAAGATAAAATGTGCTAAATGTGCTTGGAAATTTATCCATGTGAAGGATTGAGGTGTTTAGAAAATGGGTAAGTTTGTCTATTTTAATTTTATGTTGGGTTCAATTATTCATAAATTATTAATATGTTTTTATTTTTAATAAATTAAATTAGTTAAAGTTAAAATTTTAAATTTATAGTAGGTTGAATTGTGGACCAGTTGTTTGGTGAGAATTTTTCATTACTGGTTCAGTTTAGGTTAGATTCCTAGGAAAGATGTCTTTGGCATATAAATTGGGAATCCTCAAAGTGAGAGGTTTTATGAGTAATATTTCATCAACTCCAAATCTAGATGCCCCATCCAAGATAGATACTAAAAGATTCCAATAATGAGATAGAGAGATTTAGAAGGAGTTAAGTTTTAAACTCATGCCAAAAAATAAGAATGTTCATGTTACATAAATAAATAAAATTTAAATTTATAAATAAGTTTAAAAATGGTGAAAAATAAATTTAAAATTTATAAATAAGTAAAAAAAGTGATCACCTCTATTTTGGATTTCTAACTTATCATATATATAAAAGAGACATTTCTATAAAATCTCTAAAACATTTGAAATATCTCATATATACAAGATAAGTCTCTGTAAAACCTCTAAATCATTTATATATATATTTAGTTTTTACTAGTAATACTTCTTGTCAGTCTTCTCTCAATGTGTATCTATATTTGTTTCTCTTTCATAAAACTGATAATGGATGACTCTAAAAGTTTTACCTTTCTGTTTTTTTCAGTAATCATCACTGAAATCTAGTTATACAATTTTTAGTGAAATCACAATTTTCACTTGTTTAAATTGTGTTTTTGAATACATAAATAGATTCAGTCAACAACTCAAATCTACAATTTCCAACAAAATTTAAAAAAAAATTGATCCCAAAATAAATAACTAAATAAAAAATAAAACATTAAACCACACTAATAATATTAATGGTAGCTATTATCAACTTTCTCAGCAATCAATAATCACTATGGTCAGCATTCTTACCTAATGAAACAAATGATAACCATTGTCAGCTTTTTCAGCCTCCTGATGGCAATACATAAGCACAAGGCAAATTTTTAATCATTTTGTGTTGGGTCATTTTGTGCTGGGACTGACAAATAATTATGAATGGCCAGTAGACATATTTTTTAGCTTAATAAGCTTAATGAAACATATGATAAATTGATAACTGATGTCAGTTTTTTTAGGGGTATTATCTTTTAATTTTGTTTGGGATCCAGTAAAAAATTATTGGATTTGGATATTAGAGTGGTTAAGTCTATATAATCCAAGTGTTTTAGAGTTTTTTAACAAATTGAATCTATTTATACATTCAAAAATACAATTTAAATAACAGAAAATTCAATTTAGCTCAAATTTATCTAAAAACACCAAAACATAGAATTTTAGACAACATCATACATAATCACAATGCAAAAAAAAAAAAAAATTAATTTTTTTTTTAAAGTAAATAATGTTTACCTTCATTGGAAGTAGCTCTTGTCAGCCTGCTCCGTCTAATAATCTTGATGGTAGCTCTAGTCAGCTTTGTGGGTCCAATAAAAACCGATTATAGCTATTGTCAACCTTCTCAGTCCCCCTCAGTGGATGGGATAAAGTTTATTCGGTACGCACTCATTTAATATGGACTCTTACTGAAATCTGGATGCCTATCATGGTTTCACACACAACTCTGATTTGTTCATGATTAGGGTCTTCAAATTAACCCATGATTTGAGGAAAACATAAAAATTCTAAGGATTTTGGGGTCTACAACTGATCAACGACTTAGGAAAAACCTGAAACCCCTTCGGCAAAATTCATTTTACAGCATGCGCTGAGACATATCAGCGCCCATGCTCGGCTTTGAAATTCAAAATAACTTAAAATCATTAAGGATTTCTAGCTCCTGCTCTGAAATACATGATAATTTAAAATAGTTTAGGTACCTGTGAGGCTCTGGCCTATACAGGCATGGGCTGAGAATTGAACCTCAACCCTGACTGCTGAGTATGGTTCAATATGGAACTTTGATTTGCTCTTGATTTCGTCACAATACACATGTTTTGGGTTTTCAAATTTACACATAACCTCAGAAAAACCTAAAACACATGCAGTCTACCCAACCTTCCCATACTTACTTTCTGGCTCTGGAATATCAAAATAAGTCAGAACAATTGCGATAGCTCTCAAGCTTTAGCTGTGAAATGCAAAATGAGTAACTAATTAAAATAATCTTTGACTAATTACTGTAATATGAGTAAAAGTAGCAAAGTTAAGATATAAGTCTCAGCTTCATATAATATTAAAAGTTAAGATATAAGTCTCAGCCTCATATAAGCTTTTATATATATATATATATATATATATATATATATATATAT
>ML810772.1:0-35789 GCA_009831015.1 Picea engelmannii | reverse complement strand
CAACTTTGTTAAGATATGTGAAATTATAATATTTAAAGTTAATTTGATGAAAAATTTGAATAATTGTATTTTAGATGAGTTTATAACAAATGTATAAGATATTGTATTCAAGGTTTTTGGGTTATTTATTTTTTTATTTTTTTCCAATTTAATGATAGATTTAATATTTGGGTTTAGTGCTTAATAAGTTTTCTATGGATATGATTAAATATGGCTAGAATATTCTTAAAATATTAACACTAGATAAATGAAGCCAACGGTTTATTTGTTAATCAATAATAAAATTAAATATATTCTTTTAAGGATTAGTTTTATCTTATCAACCTTTAGACGTTCACCAGCAGCTATTTAACTGCTGTGCTAGTTTAATGCATATTTTAATGCATATAAGCAATATAAAATTAATATTTTTGGGAGGAAAAAAAGTTGACAATTATTAGATAAATTAACAGAGGCAGGCAGAGACCTACCTGCCAGCTAAGAAATCTGCAAGTGTAGAATGCACATCTATCTCCTGTTACTCTGATAGCAACAGCTTGTCCAGATCCCTGCAAATGTTGCAAGGCGTCGGCACAATAACTCCTGCTAAAACAGCTATGAAATCTCATTTTCTAACAAGTTGAAAATAAATATGCAATCTTGCCTGAGGCGCTGAGTTTTCAAATGTAATCCCCTCAGCAATGAAATCCGATCCTTCTACTATCACTGTGCCGCAGGCAAACGTGCCAGTGCCAATCACGCTGTCCTCCTGAAAATCATTATGAACCAAAGTCATTCTTCCATAGCTGAAAAAGACGAGCATTACTAAAAGAATTTTCAATACCTGATGATGTCTAATGGGCTTATTGGCCGTGTTATCCCAAGTTAACACAGTTTCTTCTCCGCACAATCCTCGGAGTGTGATGAGATTCTTTGTTTTGGGAATATAGACGGGCTGTCTGTAAACTCCAGGCATAACCTCGATTACTACTCGCTGCTTGTTGCCGACTGGAACAGCGTCAATGGCAGCTTGGACATCCTTGTACTGGGCACTACCATCCTGAGCAACTCTTAGAACAGCCATTTATGCAGATCCAGGTACTGTACAATTCAATCAATCTCAAAACGCTCCCGAGCTTTGCACATATCAAAATCGAACATAACATATAAATAGGACCAGAGCAGCGGAAGCGGAGAGCAATTCTAGAGCATTATTAACCCGAGCAAGCTCTGGCTAGTACGAATCCGCGTTATTAGTTGGCACATATACTCTTTCCCGGGGAATGAAAATTATATTCATATTCCTCCGCCTTTCTAGTTCAAAGACAAGCGCTCCGAGCCTCCGATTCCCGAATCTCATTATTCTGGCATTTTCCAAAGTGGCAATTATTGAACGCACGCTCGAGCATCACCCACGTGAAGGCATTGTACGATGTAGTAAATGTTTTATCTCACGCCACTCAGGTTCGGTGAACATTAATAACGCTGCTAACCAGTATTGAATGTTGCCAAATGAACGGTATGCTTTTTTTTTATTTTAATGTTGGAATAAGGTGATATAAATTTGTAGAAAAATATTATTTTTTTGTTGTTTAAAATTTATTTTTGAATGTAAAAATGGATTCAGTATGTTGAAAAACTTATAAACATTAAGATTTACAGAATTAATCACTCAAATATGTAAATCTAACAATTTCTACCTATATTTAAAGCAAATATCCCAAAAATTTCATTTAGTAAAAAATTGAAACTACAACCTTCAAATTCAATTGTGCATACTCATTCTCTCATCATTCAATTCAAATCCGAGGGCTTATATTTATCCTCTCTTATCATTCAATATTGTATAGCATGTGGATATTGATTATCTTTTATATTGGTTGTCTTCACCAACCCCGGATAAATTGCATTTATACTTTTTTTTTATTTAATTAAATTGGTTTTAAATCTGATAAGAGGTAGGTTGGAAGTTAAAGTTTATTTCTATGTTAGGAACTTTGTCCATGAAAATTGTACTTTGATTAGCTGGAAAAGCCACTTCATTTAAAAAAAGAGATAGGACAATTTATCATTTTAAATAGATTATTATTATTATTATTATTAAGATGTGACATTATAATATGTAAGATGTGATAAAAAAAAAAATTGTTAAGTAAGAAGTATTGTATATTAAAAACCTTCCAAAACCACAGTGGAATTCCAGAATACGCCAATAGTCACACTGTAATTACTGGACTGCCCCAACAGAGGGGAAACCAATCCAACCAGCATAGGAGTTAAGCATAAGTAGTGCTATAAACTAAGAAAGAAAAGTTTTAGATAAACTAGTTCCCCTGGTAAAACTAAAAGAAACTATCATGACTGCAAATAAAACTATAAGCCTAAACACCTGGCAGATAGCCTGGCCATGTGGCTTGGAGGTCCCTCGTCCAAGGTTCCTCCTCGACATACGTCACTTTATCCGCCCATAGCACCTCGCCTGTCACCTTGCCCACATCTCTATCGGCATCTGTCGTTGTATCCTGCAGCTGTCGACTTGCCTAGTCCACCTCCGTTGTCATGACCCCGGTTTGCTCCATCCCATTCTCTACTGAGCGATGTTCCTTGGCGTTTCCTCCATTGGTTGATGCTCGGGGCACCTCCTCTGAAGTCGCTCAGCCCGAGTCTGAGGGAAAGGCCTCACGCATGGAGGAGAGGAGCTGAAGAAGGGTCGTCATCTTGTCGTCTATGGTCTGCAAGTGAAAATGGAGGTCCTCCACCCCCTGGCGAAGTTCAAAGACCAGTCCGTAAATGATGTCTAGGCTTTCTTTGAGTTGCACCCCATTGTAGGAGTTAGAGGGCTGGTATTCAGAGTTCCCAGGCCTACGGGGAGGAGGGGGCGCACCGCCTGAGCTTCTTGGAAAATCAAAGACTGGTATAGGGTCAAGCTCAGTTAGAGTGGAGGCGATACAGAGACGCGAGGGTGAGCCTGACATCCGAGGGATGATTGCCAGAGAGTTCAGCTACGAGACCAACGGAGCTGGAAAGGGAGGAGTGATGGGCTCGGGCTGGAGGGGAGGGGAGGAGCAGATGGAGGGTGAGTCGGGAGGCGAGAGTGAAGGCCGGTGAGGTTTCCATGGAGAGCCTCGCCTCGGCCTCCCCCTCGGGCATGGCATGAGGTTGTGCTGGTGGCTATCCAAAGAAGCGAGGTGCACCAGGTCGAAGTGGAAGGCACGGAGACAAGTAAGGCCTGCAAAGAGCCGGAGGATTCGAACCAGATCAGACCATGGCCGCGAAGGGAGGAGCCCTTCGGCACTCGAGCAGAGACGGGGGACGTTTATCTGTGGCGAAGCCATGCAAGGACGCGCATAAGGAGATGAGGATTGCATAAATGCGCATTCACGTCGAGGTACGAGCCATTTAATGCCGGAGGAGGGTGACGGGTGGTGGCACGAGCCTGTCACATGGCTCCATGCCTCGATGGCTGGTGCCTACCTTCGCTGCTTGCCAAGTGTGCCGCACTATCACCCCATCCGGGGGGGAGTCCACCGATCCAGCTTTGCGGATACAATGTTGGAGAATAGGGTGATCAGGATCTAGGGTTGAGTTGCATAGAAGTTTTGATCCACTCCAATTGGTACCCAAATTAGCTAGATCGTCCGCAACTTGATTTGCCTTCCTTCTGATGTGGGCAGGGACGATAGCCTGATTTGGTTGCAATAAATCTGTGATGATCTGTAGCCCATGGGAAAGTCTCCAACTAGGCGTTAGTCTGTCCGGATTCGCTCCATTTAAAATTTTTCGCAACAGGTTGATGATGATTTGAGAGTCCCCCTCGACGATTAGCTTGGTGAAACCGTTTTTGAAGGCTAATTGCAGTGCTTTAATAAGACCCCAGAGTTCTGCTGCATTGTTCGTAGAATGACCGAGGGAGCCTGCACTTATGAGAAGGATGTGCCCATAATGATTTCAGAAGACTACCCCATAGCCTGCAGTGCCTGGGTTTCCTTTAGAGGCCCCGTCAAAATTGAGTTTGATGAAATCCTCCGGGGGAGGAGACCAAAAGGAGGGGCTTCTAGATGGGGGGGGACAAGAGGAGAGGGGGGCCTAAAGAGAAGGAAGTGGTGTCCAATGCTGAAAGATGGGGAGTTCGGAGGGTGTGCCAGTCAGGTCTGCGTCAGACCACCGCTGGATGTGGATAGTTTCCATGATATTACAATGGCATTGATACCAGCAATGTTGCCACGGGAGTGAGCTGCCTCTGAAAATTCGTCTATTCCTTTCTTTCCAGGTTTGCCAAAGGATAAAGCCTGGAAGAAGTTGCCAAATACGATTGAGGAGGGGGGATTGGAAAGCCTGATCCCTCCAATTTGTTATGGTCTCCAAGATGTTATCCCTGTTGCGGTCCGAGGTGCGCATGATAAGTGCCACTTGATCCCATATTTGAGCAGTGTAAGGGCAAGAGTTGAGGAGATGGTTCATAGTTTCCTCTGCCTCTCCACAGAGTATGCAAATTGAGGGCCCTACAAAACCCCGTTTCGAGAGATTATCCCAGGTTAGGATGCTTGAATGGGAAATGAGCCAAAGGAAGAGGGTGATTTTTGGCCAGTGTTTAAGATTCCAGATTTTGTGCCAAGCTGTCGTGTTCGGGATGGGGTCTATTTGAGTCTTGACCAAGTAGGCTTCCTGCATGCTGAAGGTGCCCTGTGGTTGGTAACCCCACCGGAGAATATCCTCCCCCGCAATTTTGGGAATTTTTCGTTTGGCCATCTCTTCTTGCCAGGGTACCAAGTCCACGTGTGCCTCCAGGTTGATGCATTCCCTGTTCAAGTGCCAGCAGCGCCATGTGTCCTCTGGGGGGGTGTCCTGCCAATAGTCAGCTACTCTTGTCCGGCCTGCTCATATAGCTTGGGTGCATATGTCTCGAGCCCAGTCCTCAGTGTCCAGAACTGACCATTGTTGCCAGGAATCTTTCCATAAAAGAGCTGTCTCCCCATTCCTGATTTCCCAGAAGGCATGCCGAGTCACTAGCTATCTGTTCTGCTTGTACGCTGTCCAAATTAGGGAGCCAGGGTTGTCCCCATTCCACCGAATTAGGTTCTTCTTGGCCACATTTGGGGCGTATTTCTTCCTCCAAAGTCTGGCCCAGAGGTCCTTGGGATTTTTTAACCAGCGCCACCATATTTTGGCACTGAGAACCTTGTTCATTATGAAGGGATCCCGTAATCCCAAGCCTCCTTTCTCCTTTGGTCGACAGAGTTTGTCCCAGCTGACTAATGCTATTTTTTTCCCTGTGTTGAGACCTTGCCAAATGAAGTTTCTTTGTAAGCCTTTGATAGTTGTGAGGACGAACCTTGGGGCAGCCAATGCTGAAAAAGAATAAATCAGGAGGGCCTGAAGAACAACCCGAAGGAGAGTAAGACAACTAGGAAGGTTTAAGACTCTGTAGGTCCAAGAGGACAACGTCTTAGTAAAGGAAGATAAGAGGTGTTCCCAGGAGGAGTTCCGGAGGGAATTATCAATTAAGGGAATGCCAAGGTATTTGGATGGAAGGGAGCTTCAGTTGAAACCTAAGATAGCAGAGATATGGCACTGGATTGGAGGGGGCGTATTGAAGAAGAAGATTTGGGATTTTTCCTTATTGCAGTCCAGGCCTGAGGCGTCTGAGAAGGTTTGGAGGATCTCCAGGAGAGATTTGGCTTCGCGGACAGTCGGGCTGCCCATCAAGAGGGTATCGTCCACAAATTAGCTGTGTAATATAGGGGGGGAGATGCCATGCAAGGGTAGACCTGTCAAAAGGTTGTTTTCCACTGCTGCATGGATCGAGCGACTAAGACCTTCGGCTAGGATGATGAAGAGGAAAGGGGAGAGAGGATCTCCCTGTCTAATTCCTCTTGAGGGGGAGAAGGGTCACGATGGAACACCGTTAATGAGAAGAGAAAAGAAGGTCGTGGAGGTTAGATTCATAATCCATCTCACCCAGCTCTAATCAAATCCAAAAGCTAAGAGCATTACTCGCATATATTCCCAACTTATCTTGTCAAAGGCTTTAGAGAGGTCTAATTTAAGGAGCATACCTAGAGTTTTGGTCTTCTGCAGAGAGTGAATCACTTCATGGGCTAGGATGACGTTGTCCAGGATTTGTCTGCCCTCAACATATCCTGATTGTTCCGGGGATATGATTGACGACAAGATAGGCTTGAGTCTCCGGGCTATCACTTTTGTGAGGAGTTTGTAGATGACATTGCACAAAGCTATAGGCCTGAACTGCTTGGGATGATGTGCCTGCCCCTCTTTGGGAAATAAGGTGAGGAAAGTAGCATTGAGAGCCTGGAGGACCTGTCCAGTGGCCCTAGAGTCTTCCAGAATTTCCCAGACCTCTGTTCTGATCATCGGCCAACAATAATGGAAAAAATCACTGGTGAAGCCGTCGGGTCCAGGAGCCTTGCATTTAGGGGTGTTCTGAAGCGCTTCGTCCACTTCCTCGATTGTGATGGGCCAGAGAAGTGCTGAGTTTTTCTCCTGGGTAACCAGGGAGCACATCCCGTGTAACCTTATTGATGGCTTCATGTCTATCCGGGAGGGGTTCTGTAAGGAGATTTTGAAAATAGTCGATCAAGGTTGTCTCCATGTCCCCATGGGAGTGAATGGATTCCCCCCCATCTAAGATAAGATACGTGATCTTATTGGAGTGTCGCCTTTGGATGACTGTTCTGTGAAAGAATTTAGTATTGGGTTCCCCTTCCTTGAGCCATTGGATACACGATTTCTGCTTCCATAAGATTTCTTCTTGTCTTTTCCTGACTTCGAGCTGTTGGTTTACTTTTATTTCCTGGGCTTTTAGCTCACTTGTTAACCCTTGCAGTCTGATTTGATGTTGGATCTCGCCCATTTGTTCTAACAGTTGTTTTTGGGAGTCGAAGATATTGCCAAAGGTATGCTTGTTCCATAGTTTAAGAGTATGTTTGAGATTATTTAATTTCTGCTGAAACCTGAACATTTTGGATCTACGTGGGACCTCGGCCGCCCTCCACTAGTCCTGGATGTTTTCTTGGAAGTCCGGATGGTCAAGCCAAAACTGTTCAAACCTGAAGGGTTTCTTACCAGGTGTGGCTGGGACATCCATCCATAGCTGTATGGGCCAGTAATCTGAGCCAGAGAGGTTCAAAATAGTAGCTTCCATTGTCGTACCTTCCATCATAAGGGAGTCAGAGATGAGGAAACGGTCTAATTTGCAAGCGATTTGGTGTATTCCAGTCCTTTTGTTTGTCCAAGTGTGAGTACCATTGATGGCCTCCAGGTCAATAAGGTGAAGATCGTCAATGAGGTTATTGAAGTCGCTAGAGTCCTGTTCCAGTCATCTTGATCCTCCTTTTTTTTCCTCCAGGGCGTGAATGATGTTGAAACCTCCACCAACAGTCCATCTGCTATACTGTGTTAGAGTAGATATATAGTTCAAGCTTATGAGGAAGGCCTTCTTATCCCTTGGGCTAGCTGGGCTGTATACATTGGTCAGGTGTCCGGGCTTGTTTGAGCCTATGAGCCTGTAATTTGTTGTGATGGACCATTTAGTGGTAAAGAAGTTTTCCAGCGACACCGCATTGGTGTTCCAGAGTATATCCAATCCCCCAGAAGTGCCTATGGCGTCAATTGTGGCCGCTACCCCTTGCTTCCAGCAGTAGGGAAGTAGCATGTCAATGTCTTCTGAAGTGCATTTTGTTTCCTGCAACATTACTATGTTTGGTTTTTCTGTCAAGATCAGATCCCGTAGCAATTTTTGCTTGCTACGTCCATTGAGGCCTCTGATATTCCATGAGATGATCTTCATNNTTACCATGAAGTTGCCTATTTCCTGTATGAGCTTGTTAGTGGATTTCCTCCCTCTTTTCTTCTCATCTTTCTGAGCTTTATTTGGGTTTTTTGATTGACTACCCTGGATTCCTAAGGATTTGTTGGCTCGGGCTGAGGACCCAGCTGAGGAGTTAAGAAAGACCTTGTGTACCTTCCGTAGTTGATCTCTGGGTATGGTGTAAAGTTTTTGCTGCCTGTATGCGTGCTCAAGGTGCTCCAGATCCACCCCAGCTAGATCGTGCTCCTCTAGCTCCATTTCCGCATCCCCGTCCTCTGTCTCCTGCAGGTCTTGCGGGTCCTGAGCCATGTTTAGGAGAGGGAGATCGGATTCCTTACCCTGTTGGGGCCGTTCAGTTCCTTGGCTTGTGGACTGAGGTCCAGAGTTCGGAGGTGGTACATTTGGGGTTGCAAGGGTTGTGTGGTTTTCCGGTTGATCTTGCAATATCGCAAACTTATTTCTAGTAGAGGGATCTTTACTTACTTGGGTTGGTTGTTTTCTTCCTCCTTGTCATCTTTTCCCTGCTGGTTGTACAAAGATGTCCTTGTCTTTGCCGCTTTCAAGGTTCCCTTCTTTCTGAACAATGTTGAGGGGGCATTCCCTAAAAAGATGGCCATGTTCGTGGCATTTCCTGCATCGGAACGGAATGTGTTCGTAGTCGATGGTTTGGGTCCAGTCTTCGTCTTGATATTCCAATATGATGGCTCCTGGGAGTGGCTTGGCTATGTTCAGATAAACACAAATTCGCGCATAGGAGGTATAGCGCCTCTGCTTGGTTGCTTTAGAAGATTTGACATAGATGCCAATGGTGTTGCCAATGCCATCCAAGACCTCCTCTAGCCAGAATTCTTGTGGGAGAGAGTATAATCGGATCCATACAGGTGCATGAGCAAAGTCCTCCTTCTCCGGGCTGAACTTTTATGTCCAGAATCGCAAGAAGAGACCCGCCGAGTTGAAAAAATATGGCCCCCCATCGAAAATGTGGTTGCGATCCTCAAGGTTATGGAAGATGATTTTGAAGAACCCCTTGGATCCCAGTTGGAGCTTGTAATGACCTTTTGGCTTCCACCAATATTGTATCCATTTGATCAGATCACGCTCGGAAGGCCAGAGCCCCAGGGATTTTCCAACCAGGGCATAATCTCTCATATACTGTTTTTGCTCTTCTATGCGTGGTGAGCTAATAACATATTTTGGGGCTTGTGGTGCTTGTGGAATACATTTACCTGACAACCATGGAGCTGACGCAGTGGAAGGGATGGCCTCTTTCTCTGGATCAATGTCCATCTCTTGGTCCTTGAATGTTCCCTCCTCCATCAATTTTGAACGCAGATCTATCGACGGCTCGAAGGTCGGTCGTTTCGTACCCTCTACAACATTCTCGTTCACTGTGGCTTGGCTGTAGGAGGTGCCCGTCGACCCTCCCTCCTTGCGAGACATGAGCCCCAACGGGGCCGCAGATGGAACCGCGTGGCTCAAAACGACTGCAAAACCCTAGATCTGCGACTCAGAGCAAGACCAAAACATCCTCTTTGCCATTTTTTTGTAAGATGTGATAATTATTTATGGTAAAATTTATCTAAAAAATTTGTTTAAAACATGTGTTTTTTATTAAAACATTATATGTGAAACATTGAAATTTTCTATTAAAAACAAACAGTGTCACATGTCTAAAATTTTAGTTTTAGAAAATGAATCTTAGGTTTGAAATAAAATTTTTGAATATGGTTTAAAATTGTTATTATTTATTTATTCTCAAATAGTATTTAGAAACATAATTTTAATTTTTTTTTATTATGACAATAATTATTTATATAAACAATATTGGATAAATTTTAATTGGGAGTCGTATTTGATCTTATGTATTAAATAAAGGTTAGATATTATCAAAAACTACATGATGTCGTTTTCTTATATATATAAAAAAAACATGTTAATGACTTAAGATATAAAGGTATATAAAGGTATTTGGGAATAGTGAAAATGGTGTGGAGTGGTTTTCTTTAAATGATAAAGATGAGTTAACCATTGGTTTTTCATAAATAATGGTTTTCCATAAATAATGTTGTTGAGTTAACATATAGTTTTTCTTAATTAATGGTGATGAGTGAGTCTATATTGTTGATAACTATCCTTACTCTCAATTAATATTTTAAATTATATTATATACTTTATCATTTTCAAAAAATTATTATTATTATTATTAAAATTCAAAATTCACTCATACATTTAATTTTCATTATTCAACTATTTTTAAATAAGAAATAAATCTAAGAAACATTTTTTATTATGATATTTTAATTTTATTTATATTAATAACTATAAAAAGATCACATTCATTTTAACTTTTAGAAAATCTATTTCTTCTTATGATAAAAAAAATTTAAATCATAAAAAAAATTGAAATTGGTTTATTTGGAGGGATTTAATCTCAATAATATTTGATAGACTAAGAATTGGGATAACTTTTGCATGGGATAAGGAGTAATTAGTAATTGAGATATTTTGGTGATATGTATGAGAGGCTTTCACTCCTTTAAGATGTTTTTCAGATGTTTTTAGGTTTTGAGTAATTGACTTATTTTTTTATATGAGTGATAGATGAATTCTTAACTAATTAAAAGTGATTTTAATATTATTCTATAATTGTAAAAGCAATTTTATGATAAATAATATTTATAAAAAAACAATATTCTTTATGATTTAAACTACTTTAATAAAGTAATAATTTTTTTAATAACATGTAATTTTAATTCTCATATATATAAAACTATAATCTTAATCTTATACATAAAACCAAATACTATATCTCTTTAATCTTTTCTTTTACCCTAAAAAAACTTTAAAAACCATTTAAAACATTTTAATAATTTAAAATAGTATTTTTTTTTTTTTTTTTATGTAACATGCTCATGTATAATTTTATTATTAAAAGTTTGACGTTGAAATATTTGAATTGCTAAACATTTTAACTTTAAATTTTATAGTAAATTAATAGATACTTTCCCCTTTAGGTAAATAAATCCCATAACAAGACAAGACAATTTTGTGTATTGTGTCTTATTGGAATTTTGGCAAATAAAAAACAAAAAAGAAGTGTAATTGTGAATGAGTTTTCCAAAACTATAAATAATAATAATAATCCATTTTTTAAGGTCAGGTAAAGTCTACAGAGGTATACATACCCTACCCCCCTCTGGATTTGAACTTGTGACCTCTTAAGAGGAAACACATGTTCTTAACCATTAGGCCCACTCATATTGTATTCACAGATCCGTGATGGTCTTTCTCACAATTTCTCATAAACTACTCTATACTCGCATTGCTTACTTGAGAGGTCATAAGTTGATTTTATATAAATTCCCCCCACATTTATTGCTTACTTGAGATATCATAACTTAATTTTATATAATTTTCCTCACATTGGGGTCTCACATTTATTGCTTACTTGAGAGGTTATAAGTTGATATTATATAAATTTTCTATAGAGTGGGGTCTCGCAGGGGTCTCGCATTTATTGATTACTTGAGAGGTTATAAGAGGTTATAAGTTGATTTTATATAAATTTTCTCTAGATTGGGGTCTGGAATTTATTTATTACTTTAGAGGTTATAAGTTGATTTTATATAAAATTTCTTCTTATTGGTTTTTTTTTTTGTAATTATTACCATTTTGGGGTGTTGAAGTGTGGAAGGGACAGTCACATAGAGGTTGTGAGATAAATTGACTTTGTGATATGTTGGGAGGTGTGTTTTGAATAAATGCTTGATGATGGAGCCTTGCAGTTATTGTGTGATTCTATAGCCTCCAAGTGATCCCTAATGGATCCAGAACCAGAATATATTATAGCTTTAGTAGGCCTAATAGTTAAGAGTATGTGTTTCCTCCTAAGAGGTCACAAGTTCAAACCTAGAGAGGGATAGGGTATGTATACCGTCATAGACTTTAGTGGTCAAATCGTTGCGCAGAAGAGGTCCATTGTCCATAAAAAAGGGGGTCTCATACACCAATTTGGTGTCTGGCTTAGTCATGACCTTAAAATTAGATTATTTTTTATTATTTATAGTTAATCCAACATAATTGGGTGCATAATGTCAGTCATGTTAAATAGATTTTGTACATATAGATGTGAGAGGTTATGCTTAGTTTTATAGGGCAAGATGGTTTGACCAACATCCTCTGGTTCTTTGGATTTCTAGGATGTCAAGAAAGCAATAAACACCCAATTGGCATGGAGGTTTCTCTATGTTGAAGAAGGGTATGGCCTATGTAGTGAGCTCGTCGCTTTGTTATTCTTGAGTTGGTTAGAAAATATTAGTCACAACATCTAGTGGACCGATGGATACCTCGTCATTAAAGGGGGGGGGGGAGATCAATAAAATAATATACGAGAGCTCTGCTTAAGTGTGTTTGGGGTGCAATGATAGCACTTTAAAGCATGCCAGTATCTTAATGCTCACATGATCTACAACGTGTTCAAATGGGCCTTCCAAAACTTCATGTGCACAAGCTAAAAGAACTCTAAACAAAAAGATTACTTAGGTTATGCACATGAAGAGAAGAGGAGTGCCTCTACAGTGAAATCTAAATGACACAAGAGAAGGAAAAGACCTTGTTTTCTACATACAAAACTCCAAACAAGAAATATCGATGCAATGCAATGTTGTCTTTAGTTAATATTCATTGTCTGAAGTTAATTTCAGTGGAGAAGAATTAAAGTTTACACTGTAAAAAGATGGATTTGACAAGTCAAAGTATAATGGTGTAAGGTCGCCTAATTGAGTGATCACTTGATCCAGGAGGATATAAGGAACGCTCACAAAGGTTTAGGAGAATTTGAAACGCTCACAGAGGTCCTAGGAGATCCATAAATGCTCAAAATTTGATCATCTCAAATCATCCTGAAAATGACATTATTGCGTAGAGCTCATTTCTATCTTTCCAACAGTGCAAACGACAAGTCAAACGGAGTTCGTATGCAAAAGTTATGAGCATTCAAATTTCAGGTCAAACATGCAAAAGTCAAAGGTCAAAGTACATGGGCAAAAGAAGTGACATGTGTCACCACTGCAAGGGTGACAAGCGGCACATTGTTTTTTTCAATTGACAGGGAAGATTGTACCTCCAGGTGGATGAATAAGTGGCACACAAGTGGTCGGATTAAATATTGACATGTGGCATTGGAAATCCAATGAGAGGCTTCCATGTGGCAACCTCCCATTGGCCAATATAGGTTAGTGCATGTTAAAATTATGGAGTCAACGAGGGTCAAACCCGTGACCTTCATAACCTCCCAAAGTCTGAACACAAGCCCCACTACAAACGCACCATACACATGTTTCTTAACAACCATATGTTGTAATATTTATTTAAACTTGGTTCAAGTTTTATTGGAGCCTACTGGTTACTATGCTCTCCCATGTGACCACAAGGTATTGTGCAAGGGGGGTATTAAACATTGTTTAAATGAAAACTATATTTAACATATAGTTTAAACCATGTAACTTAAAACATGTAACCATGACCAAATATTTTGCATGGAGGTTGTTATACCACATATATGTATGGTATATAGTTATAACCATTAGCACTGAGAATCACGCTCCAACTGCAAGAGGATAAGCCCAGTACCCATCAAAATGTAAATGTATTGAAATGGTTTGAGTAGGTGGATCAATAAGACTGCGGAGAGAGGAAACGATAACATAAGTAATTGTAGATCAGTCCTCGACTATTGGGCTATGGAGTCATAGGTGTCATGCTAATGAAGGCATTTAAACTTCCTATCAGACAAAGGATTTATGTGGTGATGAGGAGAAGGAAGTCATAATGTGTCTGAGTGATAAACCATGAAACATGGGCAAGATGATAGCATATCCTCTATCGCCTCAGGAATCCATAGATCAAAGATGCTACATCCAGACAAGAAAAACAACAAGCGTCTGAGTGATAAACGATGAAACATGGGCAAGATGACAAAAGATTCTCTACCACCCCAGGAATCCATAGATCAACGATGCTACATCCATACAAGAATAAAAACAACAAGCGTCTGAGTGATAAACGATGAAAAATGGGCGATGACGACAAATCCTCTACCGCCTAAGGAATCCATAGATCAAATATGTTAAATCTAGACAAGAAGAAAAACAACAAGCGTCTGAGTGATAAACGATGAAAAATGGGCAAGATGACAACAGATCCTCTACCACCTCAGGAATCCATAAATCAAGGATGTTACATCCATACAAGTAAAACATAATAGCATGTAAACTAAGAAGACAAACTAATAAAAACAACTTAAAGGAATCTTCAATAACATAATATTTACAATCCATGCCCCTCAGGATTACAACTGAAAAATACAGAGCCCTTCTCCTAAAATTCCCTCGGCTCTCCAGCCTCTGAAAACACCTCCATTTACAAAAATTAAACTGATCTATTTATAATCAAATCATTCCAAAACTTTCAGGAGTGTAACCTGGCCATCTCACTTAAATATTTTCGTCTGTGCATCTTTCTGTCAGACTATGTGTGTTTCCACCTGTCAAACACAAGCTCATATTAGTATGGGCCTGCAAGACAAAACTGTGCATCGTGGTACCTCAGGTTGACATTTTTGTCTCCTCGGCCAGAGCTTTCATGCCTTCTATTTATGGACTGAGCTGAGGTTTCAGCTACCAACCCTTTTTCATTAATTGAATCCTCCTCGGGATCGGAGCACGGCTTAACGCCTAGGGGGCAACCACGTGTTGCTCTCAGATTTGTCATTATATAAGCATGTGATTTTGGGGCCATCATAAGCGGTTTGGATGCACACCTCTTTTGAGCCCGCATTTCACCACCTTCTGCCACATAGCTCTTTCGCTATACCATGGTTTCAATTGCGGGACCACTTAAGAATTTTATCATTTGAGCATGTTCCATCCCCGCAATAAAGCGTGGTCGTTGATCTGTTTGTGATCTACGATCTGGGAAAGCCCCGCTTTTGCTGCCACGTGTCTCTCTTGGATGCACCCTGCTTCCTGTTGCAAAGATCAACGATTCTTAATTACTTCGAGAGTTTTTCTTTTTCTTTCTCACGCAATCCTCCGAAGTGTTGAATTCCTGAAGTGAGAGATATTGTGACATGTGGCCTCTTGATTTGGATGGTCGAGATTCATTTTGAGGGTTCGGTCTTAGGGCCTTTTTCTTCTTCTTGCTCACACAATCCTTTGAAGTGTGAGATCTAACTCCACATGTTGTCTTGTTTTGGACGGCTGAGATTTACTTCGGGAGTTCGAGCTTCGTGATTTTTCTCCTACTTGCTCATGCACTTCTCCGAAGTGTCGAATTCCAGAAGTGTGAGATCTGTCGACGCATGTCCTCATCCTTCAATGGCTCAGATTTACTACGGGACTTCGGGACGCTTGGCTAGTCATGAATCCTTGCGCAACTTTTAAACTCTGACTGTCTGAGAGCCACTAATTTGAACTATATACAGGATCTACATCGTTGAAACATGAACCTATCTGCTTTCCTATAATTCAATCTTGAAATGAACTTATTTTGAGTCTTGCGCTTGGATGTTTCCTGTGCAACAAAGGACTTGGTCGTCCTGCGACCCTTGATAAATTTATGTGATAACATTTGGCTCCAAAGGGGATGGCATGCTCCCTGTGAGCTGCCAAGAACAAGCAATTCTAGTGCCTTAGCTGTTGGGTTGTGGAGTCGAGCTTAAATACATCTTGTTGAGGCCAACAGGCTGACATGTACACTACTTTACTTACAAAAATAAAATAAACATACATGCTCCAGAAGGAGCTTATTTATATACCATCCTAAACTAACTAATTTTTACAATGCGCTCGGTGAAAACAAACTTCCACCAGAGCCCCCCAAACTATTTGGTAACATAATTCATCTTTTTACTGCAAATGATCCATAAAAGGTAAGGGAAGTATGACAGCAGAATGAAAACATGTTTTGGAACGCTAACAAAACCCCCAAGTGATGACAAGATGATTAATTTTGTAGGCTCTAATGCTTTTGGAAAGTTCAACTCCATATATAACTTCACAGGGTCGCAAAATTTATAATAAGGCACGCTGAACTGGTAAAACGTTACCTCCTTCATTGCATCATTGCTCACCTGTTGTTTGATGTTCTCGCATGTACAAGTGAGTAAAGGATTGTTGCAAGTTGGCTAATCCCAGGTGATATTTTCCAATTTACAAGTGTTGGATAGAAGATAAGTTGCACATTTAGCTCTTCCTTTTCTCCTTCATGGCCCTCCTAATGATCAGGTTCATAATTATCATACACAGGATCCATGCTACAAGGTTCCAAAGAAGCCATGAAAAATCTCTGCTCTTCATCATCTTCGCTGGGATATTCATCAACAATTGGTTTTTCTTGGTCAGTATTTGAAATAACTTCTTCATCATAAGCATGGCTACTAAAAAAAATTGTTTCAAGAAAAGAAATATCCTCTGCATTTTCTTCATAAGAGAAGCAAACAAAATCTTCCTTCAATTCTGAAAAGCTAGGAAAAAACAGAGGAATATTTCCTAGTTTTTTTAACTAGCTTATCATCTATATCAGCTTCGCAGTTAGAAGAAATATCTACTGTAGAATACACTTGCTCTTCGTCATTAGAATATTCAAAAGAAGATGTTGATCTTTATGAACATTTAAGACAACATATACATCTGATATGATGCCAGATGTTATGTGCTATTATTATCATGATGAATATCATTCGACACCTCTTTATCTTCATGGTAAATGCTTTCTTCTTTAATGAATGCTTCATCATAAATATGTCTTTCATGACTAGAAAAATATTTGTGGAGCAAAGAAAAATCATTACAACATCCCTCAAAAAGGCATTCAACTGTAAAATATTCTTCACACAAGGAATTGAAAGCTGCATGAAATCCTGTCAAAGAGTTGATACTTGCAACTGGAAGAGATCTACACCAATCGTGAGCAATCCCCTCTGATGAATACCTAAAAATATTTATCTGAACATCTTTATGCACGATATGAAGTTGATGAATAAAATCATGAAAATCCAGCAAGTGTTCAGCTGGTACCTCCCACTCTTCTCCTTGAAATTTAGGAAGGCTACTTTCCCATTCATCTCTACTAGGCAATGGATTAGGGAAGCCAATTATCTTTCAAAATCATAGAAATCATACCTCTGAGCTAAAATCTTGTCCATTTCAAACCAATGGAGTCACCAATAGATTTTCGAACAATAGAGTCACCATGGTGAAAGATAAGCAGTCAGAATAATGTGTCCATCTTTAGTTCACCATCTAAAACTGGATCTATTCGTTATCATTCTCCCAGGGAATATATCTTCACTTCTGTCCCTGACAACGACGCCATTAATTTTATCACTGAGAATCACCCTCTGACTACAAGAGGATAAGCCCAATACCCATCAAAATGTAAATGAATTGAAATGGTTTGAGTAGGTCAATCAGTAAGACTGCAGAGAGAGGAAAATATAACAAAAGTAATTGCAGATCAGTCCTCGACCATTGGGCTATGGAGTCATAGGTATCATGCTAATGAAGGCATTTAAACTTCCTATCAGACAAAGAATTTATGTGGTGATGAGGAGAAGGAAGACATAATGTGTCTGAGTGATAAACCATGAAACATGGGCAATATGACAACATATCCTCTACCGCCTCAAGAATCCATAGATCAAAGATGCTACATCCAGATAAGAAAAACAACAAGTGTCTGAGTGATAAACGATGAAACATGGGAAAGATGATAGAATATTCTTTACCACCTCAGGAATCCATAGATCAAAGATGCTACATCTAAACAAGAAGAAAATCAACAAGCGTCTGAGTGATAAACGATGAAAAATGGGCAAGATGACAACAGATCCTATACTTCCTCAGGAATCGATAGATCAAAGATGCTACATCCAGACAAGAAGAAAAACAACAAGCATCTAAGTTATAAACGATGAAAAATGGACAAGATGAAAACATATCCTCTACCGCATCAGGAATCCATAAATCAAGGATGTTACATCTAGAAAAGAAAAACATAACAACGTGTAAACTAAGAAGACAGTCTGATAAAAACAACTTAAAGGAATCTTCAATAACATAATATTTACAATCCATGCCCCTCGGGCTTACAACTGAAAAATACAGAGTCCTGCTCCTAAAATTCCCTAGACTCTCCAACCTTTGAAAACACCTTCATTTACAAAACTTAAATTGATCTATTTATAATCAGATCAGTCCACAACTTCTAGGAGTGTAATCTGGCCATCTCATTTAAAGATTTTTGTCTGTGCATCTTTTTGTTAGACTATGCGTGTTTCTGCCTGTCAGATGCAAGCTTAGATAAGTATGGGACTGCAAGATGAAACCGTCCATCATGGTACCTCGGGTTGATAGTTCTATCTCCTCGGCCAATGATTTCACGCCTTCTATTTATGGACTGAGCTAAGGCTTCAACTACCAGTCCTTTTTCATTAACTGAATCCTCCTCGGGATTGGAGAGCAGCTTAATGCCTAGGGGGCAACCACGTGTTGCTCTCAGATTTTTCGTTATATAAGCACGTGATTGCGGAGCCGTCATAAGCAGTTTGGATGCACACTGCTTTTGAGCCCGCAATTCACCACCATCTACCATGTAGCTCTTCCTCTATACCATGGTTTCAATTGTAGGAATGCTCAAGAATTTTATCATTCGAGCATGTTTCATCCCCACAATGAAGCGTGGTCATCGATCTGGTCATGATCTGCGATCTGGGAAAGCCTTGCTTTTGTTGCCACGCACCACTCTTGGATGGACCCTGCTTCCTGCTACAAATATCGTCGACTCTCAATTACTTCAAGAGTTTTTCTTCTGCTTGCTCTTGCAATCCTCCAAAGTGCTAAATTCCCAAAGTGAGATATATGGTGACACGTGGCCTCTTGATTTGGACGGTCGAGATTCACTTCGGGGGTTCGGGCTTCGAGCCTTTTTTTTCTGCTTACTCACGCAATCCTCCGAAGTGTGAGATCTGACTCCACATGTTCTCTTGTTTTGGACGACCAAGATTTACTTCGGGAGTTTGGGCTTCAGGAGTTTTCTCCTACTTGCTCGTGCACTTCTCCGAAGTGTTGAATTCTCGAAGTGTGAGATCTATCGACGCGTGTCATCAACCTTCAATGGATCAGATTTACTTCAGGACTTCGGGACGCTTGGCTATTCATTAATCCTTGCACAAATTTTAAACTCTGGTTGTCTGAGAGCCACTAATATGAACTGTATACGGGATCTATGTCATTGAAACATGAACCTGTCTGCTTGTCTATAATTCAAACCTGAAATGGACTGCTTTTGAGTCTTGCGTTTGGACGTTTCCTGTGCAACAAAGGAATTGGTTGTCCTACGACCCTTGAGAACTTTATGTGATAACAATAACTATATACCATATTAAACCAACAAAATAACATATATGGAGGATTGAACCCCAGACCTCTGGGATAATATACCAACGGTCTAACCATTGTGCCAACAAGACCCGCTTGTTACGAGATGCTTCTAAACTTAGATTTAAGTTGCTAGTAATGTGGATGGAAGTTAAAGGTTTGTGGCCTATTTAATGGGCATGTTGTCCCATGTTTGCACACATCCCAATTGCATGGATTCCAATGTGAGAATGAATTTTGAGGGAAAGTACAATATGGATTTATCTTGAAGAGTGTGCAAGAGATTTCCTAAGTTTTGGTGTTGTCTCATTTTTCATGCCATAAGTCACTTTGTCTTAATGTAGGCAAGTTTATACTCGTTGGATTCGTTTTTCCACAAGGATCATCAATTTGAAATATGTTTTGTGATCATAGGTCATTTGTAAAATTCTTATCTCAGTTTTTCATGTATGAGACCCATAGTGGCGTTATATGTGTAAAAAGGGCTTTCTCGGCACATATTCAGAATTTGGTCGACATTATAGTCAAATTTCTCATAATTTTGCAAGAATTTCAATGGTAAACTCTGTTTCTGCATTTGAGCAATGGATTTTCAAAGTGTCTTTAAAATTGGCTTTTTATGTGCCATATTGTAATGTAATTTGGTATTTTGAGATGATGGAGAACAATCATGCTTTATAAAGGGACTTTGAAGATAAAGAGATATATGTCATCCATATATGTAATTTGAGTTCTTTTATTTTTTGTTGTGTTATCTCATTATTCTTCAAGTTATCCATCATTATTAATGAAGTTTATAGACAAGTAAGCATATTTCACATGTGTTTTTTTCAAATAGTCAAGCGATCTTGATTTACCGAATCTAGTAGGATGTTTATGAGTTATTTTTACATCTAAGTATTTCCGGATCAAGTTGGTATTAGGGTTGGTTTTTATGTTTATTTGCAATTGAATGCTTACAAGGTCCAAGTCCAAGCAAGGTGAAGGCACACTTGAAGAATTTAATCCTAAGATTGAACATGTATTTCGAAGAGGAGAAATGGAGCATGAAGATATTATTTCTGAGACCGATAAGGAATTTTGAAGGATGTTCCTTGAGATGACAAATATGGTTAAGAAATTATGGGAATATCTAGAAAGAAGGAGATTAAATCCTCATCAAAATGAAGGTGGTCCAGTTGAAACAATGGTAAAAGTTGAAGGAGAAAGAGAAGGTGAAGAACCTCCAGGGCCTCCTTCATCCCCATCATCATCAAAATCATCATCATCATCATCATATTCTCCCAATGGAAGTGAACATTATTCTCATAAGAGGAAGAAAAATTATAAGAAATCTTCTCATTCTCATGATCTGCCTTTGTTAAAGCTAGATGTAAAGTTTGATTTGCCTACTTATGATGGAGAGTTGAATGTAGAGAAGTTGAATAATTGGGTCAAACAGATTGAAGTGTATTGTGGGGTACAAAAAATCATAAATGACACTTCAAATATACAGTAGGCTACTCTTCGCTTGAGAGGCACAACCTTGATATGGTGGGAGAGTCAGACACAAGTTGATCTTATTCAAGATGGTAAAATTGTTTCTTCATGGTTTGAATTTATTGTCGTGTTAGGAATAGAAGTCACCTTCAGATTGCATTGAAGGTAATCCCAATACCCATCATGTTATATGTCACTATGAATTGATTTTAAAGAGGTCAAATGGATAAGACTCAAGGTAATATCATTTTAACTTAGAAAACTGGACTAGCACGCGCACAAGCAATTAAGGTCTTGATCAACTTCAGGCAGTAAGTTGTAGTAAAGGTGAGTAGAAGGAAGACTTTGGAGAGGAAAGAGTAGATCTATGCTATGGACATCAGGTCTTCAAGTAGCCTAAGGAGGAAAGAATTCTAACACAAGATCCTCTAGATTCAAAGTTTCAGGAAACTGAAGAACACCATAACAACATTGTAATCAAACATCCATCACAATACAACTATAACAATCCATGTGAATCCTTCAATCATGGACAATTCAGTATCAAATGCAAATAAGATGAAGAAGAAATATGACTTACATTAAACAAGAAGTCTCAAATCCTGTACATAACCAGAGAACCAGTGTGCTTCATCAAAACATTACAATGCGGGAGCCTTGCTTAACCATCGACCTTAACAAAATATAAAAAATACACATATATACTCAAGAGTGACTAAAACCACCAGAGGGGTGATCGAGTCATACATTCAAGGCTTGAATTCTGTGTCTTCTCTGTAGAATGTGCATGCAGTCTTCTGTCAGACGCGAGCTCTTTAGTCTGGACCTTCTCTGTAAGACTGCGCACGCAGTTTTCTGTCAGATGCGAGCTCATATCTTCCAGTCCTTTCTGTCTTTCCATTTATGTGGTGAGACGATGTTTCAAACACCTCCCTCACTTTCATTAACTACCTGCATTGGGATCAGGACAAGCCTGAGTCAACTTGGCACATGTATCTTTGCTGGACTTTTGCAAGAAACACTGGCAGGCGGACGTGGACGATGATGATGATGAATTGGCGAGGTGTGTGGCGTGAACTCGCAGGCTGCAACGAGTGAATGGTGTCCATGTGGAAGGATGTGGTTGGCGGTGACTGGGAATGCATGAGCACTAGTATGCGAGAATATGAGGTGTAAAGGTGTGAGGGTGATGTGGCGAATGAGAAAGGGCTCTGGTGGCAGAGCAGTGTGACAAGTCAGGGGGAAGTCGACAAAAATAGTGGAGGACATGGAGCGTGAGTGGAAGATAGATGTCAGGAGGTGAGAGGGGGAGAAATGAAAGTAGGGAAGGGACAGGTGTGTGGTCGGGAGAGTGGAGGACAAGTGTTAGTGGGAGAGTGGGTGGTATGGGAAGGCAGTTAGCTCGGAGGGGGGGGTAGGCGGTAAGCGGTAAAAAGTCGGGGGGGGGGGTCCAAGTTGCTGTGGAGGTGACACGATAGTGGGTGTCCTGCGATAGAAAACGACCAAATCAAACCCCCCTCCCCCCTCATTAAAGGCAGAAAGGTAGGTGGGGTTCGATATTGGATGCAAACTGTAGATCTAAGCGCGCCATGCTTAGCTGCTGATATCTGAGCGCACCATGCTTAGCTGCTGATATCTGTGCCCTCCTTAGGAAATTTCTCCAACATGCTAAGCCATAAAAAACTTAGGATAAGAAACATAAAGTGGGTCGTGCTAAGACCCATTTATTGATTTTTTTACCAAGGGGTTATTTCCTAACGAAAAACCCCATTTTATCAAAACATTGTGCTAACATAGGCTTCATGGGGGATAGAGACCTCTCTACGAGGCTCTAAGAACTCCAATAGCTTCAGTGCCTTACCATTGGGTTATGGAGTCAATTATTAAAAAATAAAAAACATGATATTTACAATGGTATGAAATCCACTCGTGGATCAAACAAAGAACCTTTTCAGAAAACGCCCATTTACAGGGCCACCAAAAACTTCAGCATCTTCCAAATTCTACAACCTGTAAGTATTATTTAAAAACACCTCCGAAATTTTGAAGGGACCAATCCACAATACTTCGAATTTACCATGCTTTCCATTGTCCTACTTGGGCATGTCCCATTTGAGTACTAGATCTCCCAGCTGGAAATCCTCTTTACTTACCTTCCTGTCAAAGGCCTTCTTAATATTCTGTTGATGGTCATGTGCTTTGTCTAGTAACTTTTCTCTAGTCTGTTGCACTTCTACCAGCTGTTGTATTCTCCTGATCATATCATCAGGTTCCCCTTGGTAGTCTTGGAATATTTTTTCCACAGGCAAGGCAAGATGAGAAGGAAAAATGGCCTCAACTCCATACACAAGTTGAAAAGGAGAGACACTAAGAGACCTCTTTGTTGTCACTCGATCAGCCCAAAAAGAAAATTTGAGCTTTGAATCCCATGCTTTTTTTTTTGTCCTCTAACAATATTTTGATGATTTTTATAAGGTTCTTGTTAGAGGACTCTGCTAGTCCATTCCCTTGGGGGTAGTAAGGAGTAGAGTGAATCAATGCAATTCCAAACTATTCACAAAACTGAATCAATGGTTCAACCTTGAAAGATGGATCATTATCAGTGACAATTCTATTCGGACAACCAAATCTTGCCATATATCCTCAAGAAAATCAATGATCACATTGTAGGAAGAACTCCTTGTGGGGATGGATTCTATCCACTTGGTAAAGTAATCTGTGGCATTCAATATCTGCCTGTGTTGACCACTTGAAGCAGGATGAATTTCCCCAATAAACTCTAGGCCCCACTGCTGAAAGGGTCCTAAAGCTACCACAGGCTTCAATGGAAAAGACTTGAGATGTTGCTTTCTAGAGAATTTCTGACACTTAACACAAGCCCTGATCTTTGCACAAACATAGGTGAATAGACTGGGCCAAAAATATCCATCCTTGAGAATATTATAGGCTATGGTTCTCTAGAAGTGATGCCCCCCACATAAACTATCATGAAAATCAAACATAATCCTTTGGGCCTCCTGTAGGTTTAAACATCTCAAAATCACTCCCAAAGGGTCTTTCCAATACAAGACTTGATCAATAAGACATTATTTAATTGATTTGAGCTTTAAATACCTTACCTTGTTCTTTTCCATACCATCAGGAGGTCACAGCTTTTGTAGAAAAAATATAATGTCCTTGTACCAAGCACATTCTTCCAGTGGGGGATTGACTTGAGGACCTATATTAGACAACTCAACTTGCTGATTTTCTGAGCAAGTGTTAATGAAATTAACCCCTAAATCTTTGCAATTATATTCAACTAATAGCCTAGCTAAACCTTGGCCTTTAACCAATTTGGTAGGATTTATTTCAAGATCAAGTTCAAGGATTTTGGCAATCCACTTGCTCCTTCTTCCATCTATGTCAGCCTGGATGAGAATCTCCTTCACAAAAGTTGAAGGGACATATGAAATGAATTTTGAATGCAGAACATAGACCCTGAAAGATTTGAGGGCTTTGACCAAAGCATAGGCCTGTTTTTCCATGATGTCGTATTTTATTTCAGCATATCTAAAGGGCCTACTGAAAAAGGCAATGGGATGCTCTAACCCTTCAACATTCTTCTGTAATAAAACAACTTCTACCGTGTTAAATGAAGCGAAGGAAAAAATAAGAAAATCCTTGGAGTAGTTAGGGATGATGAGCACAGGTTCTTCAGTCAAGGCCTTATTTATTTGATCAAAATAATTACGAGATTCCAGTCCATTTGATTTCATTTTCTTTCCTCAACATGGTTGTAATGTACTTTACCAATTCAACAAAATTAGAAACAAACCTTCTCAAAAAAATTATTTTCCCTAATAAAGAATGAACTTCTTTTTTGGATCTAGGGGGTCCCAAGCTTTGGATAGTTTCTACCTTGCTTGAATCAATCCTCACCAATTCAGCTGACACAATGTGCCCCAACAATTTTCTCTCCTTCATGGAAAACACTGACTTCTTGGGATTTAGGAAGAGACCAAACCTTTTTCATTTCAAGAAGACCCTTCTCAGATGATCATAATGTTCTTTATCAGATTGTGAGAACATTGTTATGTCATCCAGATAGATGACTACAAACTTGTCCTTTTCTCCAATAAAGGCTATGTCCATGGATCGCTGAAAGGTCTCCCATGAGTTCATCAATCTGAAGGGCATGTTAGCATACATAAATGTACCCCAAGGTGTAGTGAAGGTTGTATTCTCTCTGTCTTCAGGAAAGACAGAGATCTGATTGCAGCTAGAAAAGCCATCAATCATGGACATCCTAGATGCACCTATCACCCTCTATAATATGTGCTCCATCTTTGGCAAGGGGTAATTATCTTTCTTAGAGCTTCAGTTCAGGTTCCGGAAATCGACACAAAGTTTGATTTATCCATTCTTCTTTCTCACTGGGACCAAGTTGGCCACCCACTCAGAATACCTCAGAGGAACGATAATCTTGGCATCCAAAATATTTTTTTCCTCTTTCTCCATAATAGGCAGCAGCATAGGATTTATTTGTCTCAATTTCTGCCTAAATGGTTCGGCCTCTTCCTTCAATGGGATCTTGTGTTCAATGATGCTTGTGTCGTATGTTCTGAGATCTTCATATGTCTAGGAAAACACATCAGCAAACTCTTTTAACAGTTTAGCATATTCATCCCTTTGTTCCCTTGAAAATCTTCTTGACAACTTGACAAATTTTGGATCCTTCTTTGTACCAATATTGCACTCAGTTACAACAACATCCTCAGTTGAACCCTTAGCTTTCACTGCCACATCATTCCTATCAAATAGTATTTCCAAATGGACTAGACCCTTTTCAATATGAATACTAGGTAACTGAACAATATGATGATTAGCAATCTTGTTTAGGAAAAACATCAGCATGAGGATTACTTCCAGAATCATGATCTTGATCAATATGTAATGTAGAAAAATCATCAACAATCTCAAGGAATCTTTTGATCTCAAGATAATCCTCAAACACTTTCCAATGCTTGACATTGTTAGGTATAGAGGGTCTATATTTCACTTCTACATCATACTTGAGTTTAGGTGGAAGAGGGACTCTGAAATTACTTGCTGAAACAACCAAAGAATCAACCATGGCATTCTTTTCTCTTGGAATAAATGAAATGTTGAAAGATAAGAAAAAACTGTCAACTAGGTCCCACACTTCATTTCTATAAGTTCTTAGCCTAGGGTGCTTATCCTGATAAATATTTTTAATCTGATTGACAATTAATTCGGCATCCCCAAACCTTGATATCTCTTCAATTCCCATGTCTTTTGCAGCCCTCAAACCCAAAACAAGAGCTTCATATTCTGCCACACTATTGGTAGTTTCAAATTCTAACTTGTAGGAAAAAGATATAGTCTGTTGAGTAGGTAAAACAAAGACCACTCCAACACCAACACCTTCCATAGAAGAGGCTCCGTCAAAGAACATCTTCCAAACATACGTGATTGGAGGAGAATCTTCACAAAAAGTAATGGAATGTTTTCTAATTTTAAGGGGAGGTTCAGGAGCATCAGTGAGATGCAAAAAACTAGATTCGAAATCAGTATCAAGCACAAAAATAGGATGGTTGGCGGGGTTTGCTTCGTCACTAATAATGTAGGCCAACCGATCTTCCCTATAAAGTCTTCTATGATCCCCCCCAAACACATGAATGGTAGCATATGTGAGGTCCATCTGCAATGTTCCCCCAAGTCTTTTTATCCAAGATCTTGACAAGAGCATGCCAAACTTGGGGGGAACATCAGCCACCACAATATCCATGACCACACTTTTCATGGGAAACTGAAATAAGGTCACAACCAGATATTTGATGACCCCAAGACACTTCACTTTCCTAGAGTCAAAAGATTATAAGTCATGGTAAGTCTTTGTGATTTCTAATCCAAGTTCATCCATGACAGTTTTGGGCATGAGATTATGAGATACCCCTGAGTCCATCAAACAGTTGTGCAACACCTTATCATGTATGTTCAGTGATGTATAGAAAGGAGGGGATGAATCATCTTTGTCTTCTACCAAAGGGCCTAAGATGATTGTTGGCTTTTCATCTTGAATATTTACTGAATCGATGGAATTTGAGAAGGGTTCAGGCTACAACATTTTGGAAAGATACTCTTTAAATTATGCATTTTTTATCAACTCTAAAAAAGGTACAGGGATCCTAATATTTTGAATCTCATGCTTGAAGCTAAAATATGAAGGAATCTTCAAAATATCCTTCACTTCTGGGACAGGGATTTTGACCAATGGTGGGGGGTTTTGTGTCATCTTATTTTTTTTGTTTTCTGCTACATCTTTAGCAGGCTTCTCTGCTTTGGTAAGCTAATCAGGAATGTCAGACCCCCTTTATTTGTTTTTGGACCTGAGGTTGTATTTATTTGGACTGCTACTGGTCTTCCCCCCTTTACTCATTTCATTTAGTTGGTTGTCCATGAGAGGCTCCTCGTATGCAGATTGGGTTGAATGGGGAAATGACGAGGTGTCTCCAAGACAGTGGATTTTAGGATCAACCTCTTCTTCCTCTCTTTCTTCATCAGTAACAAGGTTATTTTGGAGAGGGAATTGGATCTTCTGATCATCCCTATCCATGTTTCTTTGATCTCTTTGGATAATATGAGGGGTGTTATTTTGTCTTCTGAAGTTACCCCTGTTTTCAACATTAGGGGGATTTCTATAGTTTTGTTTTCCTTCTAGTTTCAACCTTTCCACCTTAGCAGAAAGTGACTTTACCAGCTTGGTCAATTCGTCTACTTGAGGGTGTGCAGCTGAGGAACCATAGGTTGAAGTTTTAGACCTCCCATTTCCTCTGTCTCTATTATCCTTACTCCTAAGTTTGTCAACTGTCAATATATTGGACTCTACTTCCAGGGCCACATCTTTCATATGAGCCAAGGAAGTAGCTCTTCTTTCTCTTAACATGAGGCAGAAATCAAGGTTGAAATCACTAGCATAAGTAATTTTGGCAGATGTTTATGTAGGTTTAATCTTAGCAGGAATATTATTATACATTTTATTAAACCTCTTTGAAAAGTCAGAAACAAACTCCCCTTCTCCTTTCATAAGTGATCCAAATTCTGCAATATAGTAAAGGAAATATTTTTTATCCCCCCAATGTGTCAAGAACACATCATCTAGGGCTTCAATCCCATTAATAGATCCAGGATCTAAGGCCCTAAACCATTTCCTAGCCTCTCCATCAAGACTATGAAAAACAATACTCATTCATACATCCTCACTCATAATGACGTAATTGTCTGCATAACTATAAAAGGATGCAAGGTGATCTTCTGCAGTTAGGTCTCCCTCACCCGTGAACTTAGGCAATTGTTTAAGGTAGCCATTAGCTGGGAGAGAATTTATAGGCCGAGGCAGGACAAGAGGGGCACATCTAGCAACCACTATGGCATCCATTATGTTCCTAGGGGGATTAGCACTTGCCATTGGGATGTGAACCGGAGGAGAGCTAGGAGAGGATGGAGTTCGTACATGTGAGACTAGGACTATGTTTATGTAAGGAATGGGGAACAACTGAGGATTTGGAGAAGAGGCTACGGGGCTTGAGGGAACAGATTTTTCCCCTTCTGTAAATGCATCAACACTAATAGGGGGAGGATTGGAAAATCCCGGAGTGGGAAAAAATTCCAAGGTCCAAGGTTTAAACCACGGTACAACCTCAGGGGAAACATGAGTGTCAAATATTAATCCTTCCAAACTAATACCAAGAGGGGATAAATCAACAGGAACACTCCCAAAATTTAAACTTATGGAAACTCCAAAAAATGGTATAACAGGAGAACGAGAAGCAACTACTGGAGTTTTTAAAGAAGGATTATGAAAATTACCAAAAACACCCGGTACAACAGTTGAAGTACCTTCTTGAGAGGTCTTTCCTTTTATGATAATTTTCTCTGGGCCAGCTTCAAACATTGCTAGAGGTAGTTGTGGAGTGGACCTTGTGTGTCTGCCTTTCGGAGCCACAACTGAAAAGTGGATTCGAAACAGTGGAGTCGTCAGGTGCAAGTTGCAATCTTCAATGGTACTGATATCTGATGCACCTTCAGAATCAAAAGATCTTTGTCGCTCTATCCCAGGGAAATGTCTTCAATTCGTTCCCCGACAATGACGCCAAGAATGTTAGCACTAGAAGTCACCTTCATATTTCATTGAAGGTAAGCCCAATACCCATCAGGTTATATGTCACTATGAATTGATTTTAAAGAGGTAAAATGGATAAGACTCAAGACAATATCGTTTTAACTCATAAAATTGGACTAGCGCGCACAAGCAATTGAGGTCTTGATCAACTCCAGTTAGTAAGTTGTAGTAAAGATGAGTAGAAGGAATACTTTGGCGAGGAAAGTGTAGATGTTTGTTATGGACATCAGGTCTTCAAGCAGCCTAAGGAGTAAAAACTTCAAACAAAAGATCCTCTTAGATTCAAAGTTTCAGGAAACTGAAGAACACCATAACAACACTGTAATCAAACATCCAATATCACAATACATCTATAACAATCCATGTGAATCATTNTGGACACTTCAGTATCAGAGGCAAACGAGATGAAGAATAAAGTTGACTTACATTAAACAAGAAGTCTCAAATCATGTACATAACCAGAGAACCAGTGTGCTTCATCAAAACATTATAATGTGGGAGCCTTGCTCAACCATTGACCTTAACAAAATATCAAAAATACACATATATACTCAGTAGTGAATACAACCACCAAAGGGTCAATCGAGTCATGAATTCAAGGCTTGACTTCTGTGTCTTCTTTGCAGACTGTGCATGCAGTCTTTTGTCAGATGCAATCTCTTTCGTCTAGACCTTCTTTGTCAGACTGGACATGCAATTTTCTGTCGGACGCGAGATTAGATCTTCCAGTCCTTTCTGGCTTTCCATTTATGTGGTGAGACGATGTGTCAATCACCTCCCTCACTTTCATTAACTACTTTCATCGGGATCATGACATGCCTGAGTCAACTCGACACCTGTATCTTTGCTGGACTTTTGCAAGGAACACTGGTAGGCGGACGTGGACACTGATGATATCGAATTGGCGAGGTGCTTGGTACAAAATCGTAGGCTACAACGAGTGAATGGTGGCCATGTGGAAGGTTGTGGTTGGCGGTGAATGGGAATGCGTGAGCGCCAATATGCGGGAAGATGAGGTGTAAAGGCACGAAGGTGATGTGGCGAATGAGAAAGGGTTGTGGTGGCAGAGCAGTGTGACAGGTTAGGGGAAGTTGAAAAAAATAGTGGAGGACATGGAGCGTGAGTGGAAGACAGATGTTGAGAGGTGAGAGGGGGAGAAATTAAAGCGGGGAAGGCACAGGTGTGTGGTCGGGGGAGTGGAGGATAGGTGTTAGCAGGAGCACAGGTGGTACTCGGACCCCCCCTGTTAAAGGCAAAAAGGTTGAGGGGGGTCTGATATTGGATGTGGACCATATATATAAGTGCGCCATGCTCAACCGCTGAGATATGTGTGCTCCTTAGGACATTGCACCAACATTCTAAGCCATAAAAAATGTAGAATAAGAAACATAAAGTGGGTCACGCTAAGACCCCTTTCTTGATTTTTTTACCAAGGGGTTATTTCCTAACGAAAAACCCCATTTTATCAAAAACTTGTGCTAACATGTTGCACTAAGAAATAATTTTTATCCATTAGCTTATATGCAAACATCAATGATTGCTTGGCAACATTTGAGACAAAGAAAAAGGAAAAATGTTCAAGCTTATACACAAGAATTTAAGAGGAAGGCATTATCTTTGGGAATTCCATTACATACTCCTGAGACTCTTCTAAAGTATATTGGTGGTATGCACTCATATCTTCGCCATACTATATTGATGTTCAATCCTACTAATATTGACGAAGTGTCAGTTCAAGCTACACATATTGAAGCTAGTAGATGAAAACATGTTGAGAATGTGTTAGAGGAGCCACATGAATTTGAGGAGCAATTGAAGGGAAAAGGGAAGAGTAAGAAGACATATATAGTGAAGAAGTATGAAAAGAAAAAGCCTGCATGTTCTCGCTACATGAAGAAAGGACATAATGAGAAGCTCTATTGGAAGCTTCATATAGAATTGAAGCCAAAGTGGGCTTAGCCTAAGAAGGGTAAAGAAAAGGCCACAACAATAGTTTAGGACCTTCGATCAGATTATGAGGATGAGACTAAGGTTATAGCTATGGGCATCAAAGGCAAATATTATGTTGCAAGTTTCAGCTCGTGTACTTCTTCTGCAAAGTATATAGTAATCCCTGATGAAAGGAAAATAAAATAATTGTTTCATTTATGAGTTATCTCAAAGCACACTAATATTGATACACTTGTTTATAGTGGATCACAAGGGAATCTTATTTCAGAGAAAGTTGTTCAGAAGTTGGGATTGGAAACTAGGCCTCATCTAAAACCATATCCTTTGGGTTGGATTTGTGATAATGCTTAGGTACATGCAACTGAGCAATGCAAGTTACGATTCACGATGACATCCAATTTCATTGATGAGGTAGAGTTAGACCTGGTTCCACTTTACATCTGCAGGATGGTTTTGGGATGTCGATACTTGTATGATAGGAAGACCATTTACTATAGGGAGAAGAATAAGTATCATCTTTTCAAGGATGGAATTAAGTTCATTGTGAGAGCTCATCAGATGAAGATGAATTTGGCAGTTGTCACTACATGACACATGTTAGCTAATTCTAGTATCAATGATCCAGGTTTACAACCTATGGTTGAAAGAAGAACATGTCCTTTGGTTGATGTCGTTCCTGTTAAGAAGGGAAAATATATTGATGGTTCATTCTCTTTCACATCTATATATTCAGTTTTGTTGTTTAGTTTATTACTAATCAATGGATTATGGTTGGCTACTACAACAATGAATGGTGAAGTTTGTGAATTTAAGGTGTTAGCACTGAGAGTCACCCTCAGATTGCAGGAGGATAAGCTCAGTACCCATCATAGTTTTTGGTGGATGTTGGTTTTATATGAGTGGATGTCAATGGACAAAACTCAATATATGAATGATTTTCAACACAGAACTAGACAATAAATTCACAAGGAAGTGAGGGCCACATTAACTTCAGTTAGTGAATTGAGTTTAGGTGTGAGTAGAGGGAAGACTTAGTGAGAAAGGTGAACAAGACTATTATGGGCATCAAGATTTCAAGCAACTTGGAGAAGAAAAAATCAGACCCAAGATCACTCTTGAGCTCAAGTTTTAGATACTGAAATATGTCCAAACAACACAGTCACAACAACACAATGATCAAACCTACATCACAATGGAGCTACAACAACTCGACTGGATCCTCCATGATCGATCCATTCAGTATAAGAGGGAAATATAACAAGGGAGATGACTAAAATTGGTCATGATACTGCTGTAATCAAACCTACATTACAACAACATAACAACCCTCGACTGGATCCTCCATGCCCGAGAATTTTAGCACAGTTTTTATAGAGAGATGAGAGAGGATGACTTCTATTAATCTGAAAGTCTCAAATTTGATACATAACCAAATAATAATTATGGTATCAAAAATTACAAAACAGGGAGCTCTTCTCAACCCATTGACCACCTTAACAAAATATCAAAACTACCTATTTATACTTAGAACTGTCTACAACCACTAGGAGCGCGATCGAAATACTACATTCAAGGCTTTCCGTCTACCTCTTCTTTTGTCATAGGATGCAGACATTCTTCTATCAGACGCGAGCTTAGACCAGTATGGCCTTGCAGGAAAATCCGTCCACAGGGGAACCATGGGCTGACAGTTTGCCTCCACGACCAGTTCTTTCAGACTTTCCATTTATGGGGTGAGACGAGGTTTCAACCACCATCCTCATTTCCATTAACTACTTTCATCGGGATCAGGATGGGGCTTGACATCTAAGGAACCACTAGGTATTTCCAAAGGTCATTTGAGTCAACCCGACACTATGAAACCGTGATGGTCTCATTTTGCAACTAACACGGGCATCTTCATCCTTTGATGCAACTCACTTGAACTCTGCACCTTTTCTTGCATGTGACCTCAGGCAATGAACCAACGCTTATCTCCATAGGTGCTTCGGGAGTTCACTTTTTGGGGAACCCGTGTATTACTTCACACAAATCCTCCTATTCGTGAAGCTGCGAGTCCACTGCTCTCATCGCTATGTGCCCCACAAGATCTGCAGTCCATATTTACTTCACACTTCATGCTTCACGAAACTCACCTTTGCCCCACTTCAAAAATCCTGAAAGTCATTCCCGCGATCCCTCGGATCGAATGCCATGTCCCACCTTCCAACCAATGGCTGGGATCTTTTCACAGATCTTTGCCTTCGAGAATCTTTGACACACCCCACTTCTCAATTCCCGATTTCTGAATCGCAAATTGTCTTTACACATGGAGATCAATGGTCCTCTTCAACTGATGATCAATGAATTAGATCATATCCTTGTTCCACTTAGGAACTTTGGGACCTCGAAGATTTCAGAACTTTAGGCTTCAGAGAAAGCCGAAGGGAGAAACACCCCTAATCTCGAAACCATAAATCCAAAATAGATCGTGCTCGTCCGTTGAAGAAGGATATGTGACATTTGATTTTCAACTTCAAACCTCTGTCTAACATTTAAACTTCACGCAACTTTATAATTTCAATTTCTCGAGGGCCGCAAATCTGAACCGCTCCTGGAATCTCTGCCGCTGAAAAATCAAAATTGCCTGCTACTTGTGTTTCGAGCCCAAAATGGACTATTATGAAAGTTGTGATTTGTGTCCATGGATGCGGCATGTGTGAGCAAGGACCTGGACAACTTTGTTGTGGGCTGGTAAAATAGGGAGACCAGTGACTGCACCAAAAAGGGATGAGTTCTTAACCTTAGAGAAAAACAAAAAGGCTTTGGGCCAAGACTTCTTTCGGAAATGAGATCAAGGGAAATCAGGGCGCTCAACCGAACAAGGGCAAACAAAAATGATTTTACCAGTCGAAAGGGGAAAAAATTAAGACTTGGCCTGTGAGAGGGGGAGAGGGACAGGGAAAAAATATAGACTCAAGGTATTATCGACACACATTTACAACCCTTGAAAACCTTATGTGATAACATTTGGCTCCACGAGGGATGGAATGCTCCCTATGAGCTGCCAAGAATGCACAGTTTCAATCCCTTAGCTTTGGGTTATGGAGTCTATTATTCAAAGAAAAATAAAAATAAAACAGGAATGATATTTACAATGGTGAAACACCGTTTGCGGCTCAAACAAAAAACTTCTTCAGAAAGTGCCCATTGACAGGGCCACCAAAAATTTCGGAATCCTCCAAGTTTTGCAATTTATAGGTGTTTTTCGGAGATACCTTAGAAATATTGAAGGGACCAATCCACAAGGCTTCAAATTTGCCATGTTTGAATTTAACTTGTTTGGGGGAATCCCACTTAAGCACCAGATCTCCCAACTGAAAATCTTTCTTGCTTGCGCTCTTGTCAAAATCTTGCTTTATTTTTTGCTGATGATCTTGTGCCTTATGAAGCATCTTCTCCCTGGTCTGTTATACTTCTACCAACTGCAGTATTCTCCTGACCATATCGTCAGGTTCTCCTTGAAATCCTTGAAATAATTTTTCCATAGGCAAAGCAAGATGAGCAGAAAAAACAACTTCGGCCCCATAAACCAATTGAAAAGGAGACATGCCCAGTGACCTTTTTTTTGTGATCCGGTTAGCCCATAAGGTGAATTTCAGCTTTGAATCCCAGTCATTTTTGTTGTCTTCTAACAGTCTTTTGATGATTCTTATGAGGATCTTGTTAGAAGACTCTGCCAAACCATTTCCTTAAGGGTAGTAGGGAGTATAATGGATTGGTGCGATCCCATACTGCTCACATAAATTAATTAATGGCTCAGTTCTAAAAGAGGCAACATTGTCTGTAACAATCTTGTTTGGACAACCAAAAACAAAGCTCCTCAGCCTATGATCCAACCCTCAAGATCTGTCCTACTTGACTCTTCTACAACTCAACAACTTACAAAAATATCAGAACAATGGCTGAATAACGGACAACACTAGTATTCGAATAGAATCCCATCCTAAACCTCCTAGGTTCTTATTTATATTACTTTACATGCTTCTAGCTGTTACAATATTTACCAAAACCTTAACCCTAACATGGTTAGGTTTTCCTGCCTGTGCGCCTTGCATGTTGCTCCTGTTGCATGCTTCTTTTCCTCGCATATGATGCTTTTCCTTCCAACTGTTTTTCTCCAAAATTAGGCCTTTCCCTCCAAAACAAGGTCTTTCCTCAAAATATATCTCTGCCCAACAATGGGCATATGGGACCACATGCAATAAGTTGACAGGATATACACCATTCATATTTTTGTGTGGACAGGAAGCAATAGTGCCATTAGAATTTCTGGTACCCAATCTGCGCATAGCATCAATTACCAACATGATAGAAAGAGGTGCAATACATGAAAGGTTAAGGAAACTAATGGAAATGGAAGAGGACATGATTCTGGCAGGATTTCACCAGGATGTATAGAAAGCAAGGGACAAATCCTGGCATGAAAGACACATTAAAAATAAAATATTTAAGGAAGGAGACCTATTTCTTCTCTATGACAACAAATTTTTGCAACACCCTGGTAAGTTCATAATGCATTGGATAGGACCATATGAAGTAAAGACTATCACAGATAGGGTATCTGTGCAACTAAAGGATTTGGGAGGAACATAACTAAAAAGAATGGTCAATGGTAGTCGACTAAAACTGTACAGGGACAATCAACCTACTAACTCTTAAAAGTGACAACGTTGTAAGAAAACCATGTATATAGTGTACTATAGTAGATATTAGGAAAATAAACTGATAAAAATAAATAAAAAGTACAAAAAGAAGAAAAGAAGAAAAGGGAATAGAAAAATACAAAAAGAGGCAGAAGTTGGTTGAACAATAGGAAAAGTGGGAAAAAAGTCGCTCACAACAATTATTGCAACAACATAAAAAGACAATGCATAGGAAAAATTGGACT
>ML810771.1:377589-404732 GCA_009831015.1 Picea engelmannii | reverse complement strand
TTTATTCATCTTCCTTGTGTCCTCATCATGAATTTCATGAGATACATTTTCACTTTCAGGTGGCCTCTCTATTAGTAAATTTTTCAATCCTTCCATGATCTCCCTTTTTAAACCATCCATCTTAGTATCCATTATTTCCTCCAACTTAGCTTTAGTTGAATCCATCATCCCTTGTAGTTCATCTTTTGTTACTATCTTATTTTGTAAATCATTTATGTCCCTGCGCATTTCTTTACCTTCATAAAGAGTCCAAGTAGGACTCTCTGAAGGCTTATTTGGCATAGAAGTTCCCTTTTTTGGTGGAATGTTGGCCAAGTATCACTTTTAAACCTTGATTTTGAGGTGGTTCTGCTAAACAATCTTTCTTCTGCTGTATCTTCAAAATTTTAGTCCTTTTGGGTCTGAAAATTTTGTTCCGTAGTTCTATGATACATCTTCTCTGCAATGCCATAGGTCTGATCAAAATTGGATGTTCCAAGTGGAAGTTATGGTAACTTCTCAACACCTTGCTGATTTTTGTCCCTTCCAGGAGAGCGTACTTGTAAAGTGTGCCAAGAGCACAATATCTGATATTTGATTCTAAAATTTGCACCAGAAATACTACAGAATGTCCACTATCCAATGCAACTAGTCTCACATAATTTGGATGCTCAGTGAAGAATATATCACTTTTTTACCCGGAACACTTGTTTGAGACTAGTTAATATGACTAGTCAACTACCCTATCTTACAAAGGGTGTATCTACAAAAGTAGGATAACCCAGAAGTTGAAAATTTTATCACAGATACCTTGATAATTTATCTGAATAGCCTATGTGTTTCAGTGTCTTAAACATCACAGAAAAGTTTTTGTAGTGAAAATTTCGTGATGATTAAATTCAGGATGATTCTAGAACCATATCTTACACATGCTATATCTCTGAAAGTATAAGGCCTCAGGCATTGGAATTTGAACCCCACATCCCTTGATCCATCTATTAAATATCCTCCTAGGGGTTCCTTCTGAAACGTTGTAGAAAAAAAGTTATAGTGAAAATTCCAAGGTGTCTCATATGCAGCAGCGAAACCCCAAGACCTTGAGATCTGATACCAAATGTTAAGAACCACATATCAAAATAGCATTAAAAAGACTCATAATAAGTACTCAAAACCTTGACAAAGAGATAATTTCAGATAATAAGCCTCTTCGAGGGGGCAACCTCCTTATACACCACATAAATTTACAAATACAAGATCATTCCAAATGAAAAGGTCTCCTTGGTATATATAGGAGACTAGGAGGTGCAATTAAAACTAATGGTCCCAAGCTGGCATAAATAAAATAACAATACTAATGTAATATGCCCCAATTAAAGGGTAATGTGCCACTGTCTAGGGCTTAACACACTCTCAATAAATTTGTTGTGGAGCCTTGCATAGTGCACTGGGTGGAAACACAACATGTTCTCAGGTACCTTAAGGGTACAATGTATTATGTCTTGGACCATGAGAGAGGGGATGGAGTCAAATTAATTTGCTACGCAGACTTAGATTGGGAAGGATGTGTTGTTGACATGAAGAGTACTTCAGGGTGTTGTTTCAGATTGGGCTCAACAATTGTGTCTTGATTCAGTTTGAAGCAAAATTTAGTGGCTTTGAGTTATGCTGAGGCTACGTATATGGCAACCAGTCAGGCCAATTGTGAGGCCACATGGATTCACAAGTTGTTGGTTGGGATATTTGGTGTGTAGTTGAGGCCCACAGTGATTTACTGTGATAATCAGAGTTGCATAAAACTCTATGAGAATCCAGTTTTTCATGACAAGTCTAAACACATCGAGATTAGATATCACTTCATCTGGGACTATGTTCATAGAGGGGTAGTTGAGCTTCAATTTATATCCACTAATGAGCAGGTAGAAGACATCCTCACTAAGACTTTGGGAAGAGGAAATTTTGTACCCTTCAGAGATATGTTGGGAGTGGTGATGAACACTTTCTTCGGTAAGAGGGAGTGTTAAAAAGTGTACCTTGGACAAGTGGTTCTCACATCACCTAGGAGCCTAACATGTGAGAAAGTGTCCAATGTGGTCCGTAGTACATTAAATTTATGAGAAATAAAGTCAAAAGTGACTTTGAGAATAATAGTGAAGTGGCTGGCTTAAAATACATTAAATCACAACCACTGATTTGAATGGCCCAAGATCTAATCTCCATGATTGGATCATGTGACTCTTCACTTACCCTGATGAGTCAATCTAGGGAAAGAGGGCACAACCCCTTTTCGCATTCTTCATGTGCATTTAGAGAGTGAAAGAGAGAGAGAGAGAGAGTCAAGCAGAGAAAGAAAGGGGAGTTTTGCTACTAAGGACATGCATTCCAATGGAAGAGAAGGAATGCAAATCAAGGAACAATATTCAACATTAAAGATGTTGTACAATATGAAATTTTGTGAGGTCGTACAACAATTTGTATGCACAGAATTCGAGGAGGGTGTACAACATGATTTTTGGGGCAGATTGGCACATATTTCAAGGCCGTTGTATAACAATATTGACACAAAAGTAGATACACCAACTTGGCATGGATTTTTGAGAAAGAATTTGTACAGTTCATACAACTAGAGGCACAAAAAAGGAGGGAAGTTCAGTTCTGAATTTTTGGGCACGATTTTCAAGGAACTGTGGATCTGTTCTTGATGAACTTTCTAGGCAGAAGTCTTGAGATAAGTTTGTGTGTTTTGCTGAAGATTTTTTTGCTGTTAAAGAGTATATTTCTCCAAGCTCTGAAAACAATAAAAAGCCCCTCTCTCACTGGCTTTTCCCCTTGTGTTTTTTTTTAGGGTCTATTTTGACCAAAACTTCTTGTGTCTAATTTTCTTGGTGTGAGCTTTTATTTCTGTTCTACATTGCTGTAAATGACTTCAGGTGTTTCCAGTTATGATTTTGTGTTTATGCTAATTAATTTGCAGTTGAATATGCAATGTGGGTTGGGCATTAAACTATGAGTAAACTCATCGAGAATTGAAACTGGGTTGGGGTTCAATTTTTTTTACAAGGACTATGTGTGAGGGGAATACAATTATTTCAATTTTGGCCTATTGTTTAAAATATTTGTCATTTGGTACATTAGACTCAGACGATAATTAGGGGGATTAATTATAGGATGAAAGGATTCCCTACAACTTGTCTCTTTATTTATGTTAAATGTAGGTATTCAGACTAAATTTGGGTCTAAAGTACTCGAAAAGGTGATTAATATAATCAACCTATATCATCCTTATGGAGAAAGGAAAACCTATTTTTAAAATATCAAAACCCAAGGATGAGAAAAAAATTGACAATGTGATAATAGGAGGTGACCTAGATCTGACAAAGATATTAGGAGAGGTGTGGGGGAGAAGTGCCAAACAAGATCCCAGTTAGAAGATTACTTTGTGCATCGCTTTGAGGATATATGTATTTTTGATGTGGAATCAATTCAAATTATCCATACAAGAAGGAACTTTAGTGGTGGAAGTGAGGGGGTATCTGAGATGCCATAAAGGTTTATGGTGGCAAAGAAATTCCTAGAGGAATAAGAAAGAATGAAATCATGGGTTGGGGAAGGTGGGTTTGTGGGATATTTGCCTATCCTTCTTTGATTAGGAAGGGAAGACCAAAAACTACCTAGTCCCTTCAATTTCAATCATTCATGGATAGAAAAAGAAGTCTTCGAAGACTTGGTAGTAAAGAATTGGAGGAATTATGTCCCAAATTTAGGTCAATTAGACATGTTCTAGTTTGGTAAGAATTTGAAGAAAGTCAAGAAAGTAGTAGTATAATGGGAAAGGAACAAAGCTAGATAAAATCAAAGGGAGTCAATCGAAATTGAGAACAAATCAAATATATGTTTTTATTTAGCGAGGAAGAAAACTTGAACCTAAAGCAGTTAGAATGTGTCAAACGGAAGCTCCTAGTGAAAGAAGGGATATCAAGGAGGTTGAAAAGTAGAGTTATTTGGCTAGTTGAAGGTGACAAAAGCACTAAATTCTTCTAGAACTATGCTAAACATTAGAAGAATATAAATACTATTTGGGAGACAAGGAAGCAAGAGGGTACAATGGCTAGAAAAATATTAGAATTCGTAGTATAAAGCATAAAATACTTTAGATCTCTATTTCATAAACCACCTGGGGCCAATATAACATAAATATTAAAAATGGAATATTTCTTTCCAAGAATGTCAGAAGACCAACAAAATAAAGAATTAGGAGCAAAGACTACTAAGAGGAACTCAAATAAGTTTTATATTCCTTTAAGAAGGAAAAATCCATGGGCCTAATGGATGGACAATAAAATTTTATTGTGGTTTTATGAATTATTAGAGGAAGAACTATTAAGGGTAATAAAGGAGTCTAGAGTATCCAGAAAAGTGATGGGGGAATTTAATGTAACCTTTATTGTATTAATCCCTAAAAAGAATGCTCCTGAGATTTATGATGACTCTGGGCCAATTTTCTTATGTAATTATACTTACAAAATTATTTCAAAGATCCTAGCAAACGTATTAAAAAATATTCTTTTCAAGTTTTATATCTGCAGAACAATTTAGGTTTCTCATCAATAGGAAAATCAATGGTGTAGTGGGATCAACATGGCCAGGCATGCATACAATAAAAGTTTAAAAATTTCCAACTTCGATCATATAGATAGAGTTGGAAAAGGTGCATGATAAAGTGTGCTAGCTATATATGAGCATCTTAATTATTCAAATAGGGATAAGCAATTTGATGGCTAATCAGATAATGGGTTGCTTGGCCTCATCATCTTTTACAGTTTTGATAAATAGATCCCCATAATTTTTTTTTGCTACGAGAGGACTTGAGCAAGGGTGCCCAATGTCCCCCTTCTTGTTCCTATTCATAGCCAAGGGTTTAAGCAGAAGAATTACAACAATTAAACGAGAGGTAGAGATCAAAGGAATTGTAATGGGGGGATATCTATCCTTATCTCATCTATTATTCGTTGATGATGTTATGCTATTTGGTTTGGAAATAGTTAGTGAAGCCAAAAAATATAAAGAGATTCCTGGCCTTTATTGCAAAGCAACAAAGGTGGAAGTTAATGTAATCAAATCATCAATCCTCTTCAATAGATTGGAAGAAGAAGAAGAAAGTAGCTTGCTCAAATTCTTCTTTTCACACCTATCCCATTTAACGATGGTGTCAATACTTGGGGTTCAATCTTAATCCCAATGATTACTAGCTAAAAAACTGGAACTAGTTGTATGAGAAAATTGAGAGGACATGGTTAAATTCGAGTTATAGATGGTTCTCTAAAGGAGGTAGACTAACATTAGTGAAATCTATTTTAGAGGGGATACTAGTATGTTGCATATCTCTAGTACACATTCCAAACAAAATTCTAGAAAAGATTAGAATAAAATGTTTTATCTTCTTATGTGCAGGAAAAATAAATAAATAAGGGATTCCTTTGGTTAGATGGAGGAAATTTCCAAAGCCTAAAGAGGATAGTGGAAGGGGCCTAAAAACAATTTACCTTTTTGGTCAAACCTTGGCAACTAAAATCCCATTAGGGATGATAAATCATGAATATATATGTGGTAAGGTGAGATTGGTGAAATACATAGCTCCATAAACTATCGAGAACTGGATAAGAAAGGAAGTAAAATGTCATAGTGGAAATTTAGTGATTTGTAAGGCTTTGGTAAGGTCCTTTCCCTTGGCGGGTAAATGGTTGGCATGGAACATATTGAAATGCAACAGAGTCGAAATCAAGGAGGACCCTTGAATGGGTAGCTCAAGTAACTATAGATTATTAGTTCCATTAAAAAATAACGCAATAATAGGGGTATCTATTACATAATAGATTTAGTTGATCTATAATTTAGTTCTACATGGAACCAAGAGTGGAGATTTGCTTTACAAATGGCTTTCAAGGAGACTTAGCAGAATAATTGAATGGGGAAAAACTAATATGGTGTAAGAACGAAGTATCTAGGAATTATACAACCAAGCTAGGTTATAAGGAAAAGGTGGAAGAGGAAGCAAGAAATGGGAGGAAATGGTGGTGGAAATATATATGGAAGTTGAATTGTCCAATGAAAATGAGGATTTTTATTTTGTTGGTCTTATATAATAAAATTCTAATGTAGGGCAACCAATTGGGTTTGTATTTGCTGGTTGGGAGGAATGATTGTTATCCTCGCCACCTAGGTTCGATTCCAACAAGTGTCATGTTGAGCTCTTAATGAGTGAGAATATTATTGTAATGGCTTCGAGCCCCGTTGTTGACCAGCCTTGTGCCCTGAAGATTCCAGTGTTTACCTTGGGTACCAACCTTCAAATGAGGGGAAGTACTTGGGGGTTTTCCTGGGCTTTTTAACCTAAAAAAAAAAATATAACATGGGATAATTACCAGGAGAGAACATGACAAGGACTAGGTAGATGCAACATGTGTAAATCCAAAGGCTCAAAAACTATACACATATGTTGGTTCAATTCCCTTATGTATAAGAATTATGAGGAGAGGCATTAAAGTTGAATGAAGGTAAAGGAAAATGGGAAGGTGATTCTTTTGATGCTTGCTTTGAAGGATGGTACAAAGACAAGTTAGTAGGTGAACATTAAGCTCTACCTTGTATAATGAGTTGGGCTATCTGGATTGCAAGAAATGACATGATATTCTAAGAAAAGTAAATTCTTCTATTACAAATATGTCATTGATCCAGATTATTTTGAGAACGACATGAAGGAAAATATATAACATAGATGTAACAAGGAAATACACAGAGATATTGCAAGAAACATGGTAATATAGTAAAACATCAAATTCTATTAATAACTGTTTGGAATACAAAAGACTGTAAATGCAAAGCACACAAGCTAGCTAGAATGGTGGTAGCTTATCTCTAAAGAGAGTGATGTGTCAACTACGCTCATTCGCAAGAAGATGATTACAATGAGGCTCCAAAGACCTTTTTAACATAAAGCATAAATGGGAAAACTCTAAATATCCAAAACCCTAACCCCGAAAGATGAAACACCAAAATGTTTGTGGGCCCCGATGGGGGTAGTTGATACGTCAACTTTCCAAGAGCGTAAATTTTTCTTATGATATCCATTTGGGGCACTCAGAACCCCATTGGAAAGGTATAGCCAAGGAGTAAACCTTCCAGACAGTCCAATACAAGCCTTTGGCATGTATTGGGTGCTGCCACGTCAAAAAAACATCGTTTAGCACCTCGAAATGGCCCCAAAAGTTTGGGACCCGAAAAACTATAAATTTTTTTGCCAAGATGGAAACTGTATTTTGAGCTAGTGGAATAGGTGGGTGGCCACCAATGTCCATTTGGATCAGTCATGAAGTAAGATTTTCTTATGGATGTGTCCAGAATCCTACAAAAGTAAAGAAGCCAAGAATCCTACAAGAACATCAAATTGATAAAGCCATGGATTGGGGGTTCTTTGGCGGTGCTTGTCAGGGGGTCCCAAGTACTTGTGGTGTTGGTGGTATTCTATTTCTAAAGGAAAATCACTTTATTATATTTAAATATGAAAGAAAGGGTTGGGGAAGGGGACAAACAACCATGTAGAATTTTATGCTCTATGGATCCCTCTAAAAATTTCATTAGAAAGAGGAATTCCCACTCCTTATATTTTAGGTGATTTTAAAATTATTATTTAATGGGCAAATGGAAAGTATAAGATATGAAATTTGCTTCTGTAGCCAATCGTGGAAAGAGTCACTAAGGCAATAAGCAAATTCACAAATGTATCCTTTAATAATGTCTATGGAGATTTTAATAAGGAAGTAGATAAATTGTCAAAGGAGGCATTGACTTTGCAAGAGGGTAGTTTGTTTGAAGTAGAATTAAATGAAGGAGGAGTTCTCTTAGAAAAATCCTAGTTCCTATATTAATGGAAATCTAACTTGATGGAAAATCAATTGCCAAAGTGATGATGTAATGTGCTATTTTAAAATTTTTAAGCTCACGAGTTTTTTAAGTTAGTATGTTAGGTATGTGAAAAAGGACAAACATACTTACGATTGTACATGAAGATAAAATGTCGAGAATCGATCCTTCCTAGGGGTGTAGTGTGGATCCATGGGCCCATTAGATATAAGAGTATGATGAGTATGGTGGTTATTTAATGTAATATGTACAAGGTCCATAATGTTAGTTATTATTAAATAAGGCTTCATTAGGTTGTTGACAACCAATAAATGTAATGTGGCCTCATTAAAGATAGCCCACTAGGTATTTAGAATTTGGTATCTATAATTAAGGATGCAGTCCTCCTTATTGGGAATGTATGCTAATATTTTTGTATTGGAGCTTAGCTCATTAGGAGGTTACCTCCTTGAAGAGGCAAGTCAATAGGAGTTGATCCTACCTCAAGGATATTTTGATTAATGAAGTGAAGAAGATTTTCTATCAATTTTTGGTTATATTGTCTGTGATTCATTTTCATCATTAAGGAACACTATAAGTGGTATCAAAGCTCTTTCTTAGAAAAAAATGGAAGATTTATTTATTATTATTATTATTATTTTTATTTTATTTTGCATAGATTTTCAAGTGGAAAAATAGTGTCAGATGATTGGATCTTTTTTTCAAGCTCACTATACATAATTTGAAAAAAAAAATTACAGATATGAGTTCCTCCTGAGAACATTATTTAAAAAAAAACAAAATCGAAGTCTAGGGAGTGAAGATATCACTGATTTAAAATCAATTCTTTTAGGGAATTTTTTGTTATGGCTACAATCTTATTTTGGGCATTGTAGAGTAGATATATTTTGATAGTTGCCCAGATTTAAGCTAGACCAAATATAGGTGAAAGAGTAATTCAATAAATTCAATTTAACATGTTATATGGTATACTTTTGAGCAATATTGAGGAAGTTGTGGCCATTTCAAATTGCCTCCTAAAAAATCCAGCCACACAAAAGATGAAAAACTATTTATTAATTGTATATTCGACTTATTTCCTTATAGGTTTCCTTAAATTTCAAGTGTGTGCATTCATTGGATACATAATTAAATTTCACATTCAAAAAGTGGCCACCCTGCATACTTTTGATGGACCCATAGTGAGATAAACTCGAAATACATGAAAAAACATGTTCCTTAATTCTGCATCTGAAAAATAAACACATTTTTGTGCATGTATTTTGAGTTTATCTCACTGCGAGTCCATCAAAAGTGTTAAGAGTGGGTATTCTATGGATGTGAGATTAAATCCTATATCTATCTAGTGCTTACACTTAAAATTTGAGTAAAACTATAACGATATAAGTTGAAAATACGATAATAATAAAAGTAGTTTTTCCCTTTGAAAATTTATAACTCTTATTTTATTATTTTCCTTATGAGACTTAGTTATTATTTTATTATTTTCCTTAAGAGAGCCCCTTTGAGCATCTAGCCCTATACACTTTCATTTAAAGCAAGCCTCTTTAGATTATCTTCCATAGGGACATGGCCATCATGGTCTAAGACAAGGCTAACACAAATAGTTACAAGACCATTTATTGAAGAGGTGTCAACATTCACATCACAAATGAGCTTTGCATAATGATATAATATGTGACCAATATTATCATCCATGACATGTATATACATCACCACAGTCCTGTGTGAAATGTTATGGTTCAAAGCTCTCCAATGCATTATGAGTGGAGGACATTTTATGATGGATATGACATTTCAATATTCAAGGGAATCTATGTTTAGGTTGATCACTTATTACTCTCTAATTGTGCAGGTGGTCTCATCGATGCTATTATAGCTTCCACAACAATTACCATCTCCAATAATTACTTCACCCAGCATGACGCGGTTTCTTTTATGTTTTCTTTGCCAATAGATTCACTGTATACAACTTTATTTTTATGCCCAATATGAATATTAATGAAAGCAATGTGTCAATTGGTCTGTGCCTCTTAAAATTGTTGTAAGTTCCGCCGTTATCAAGTATACTTCTATTGATTTTTTAGATGAATACAATATGAAAATCTGTGTCTATGTCTGTGTTACATCTCTCTGCTGATTTTTCAGATGAATACAATATGAAAATCCAGGTCTATGTCTGTGTTACATCTCTCTGCACTATTTTGGACAAAACTTTTATGAAAACACTTATAATATTCATTGTATCAGATATGTCAGTGGCTAATGCAAAAATAATCCATAATTCTGTAAAGTTGTTGTTATGTCTACCTAAAAATGTCAGACTTGGAGGGGGAGTATCCTAATTTCTCATTCTAAAAAATTAACTGGAACATAACACCATGATACCTTGGAATATACCTTTGTAACACCATGCATTCATATAATTAAAAAAATTTGGTATGTCAATAACATGGAAAAATGCCCTAGTCCCAATGGATGGACAATGGAATTTTATTGTCGTTTTATGAAATATTGGAGGAAGAACCGTTAAGGGTAATAAAGGAGTCTGGGGTATCTGGAAAAGTAATGGGGGAATTTAATGCAACCTTTATTGATCCTTAAAAAAAATAATCCCAAAATTTATAATGAATTCGGGCTGATTTTCTTATGTAATTCTACTTAAAAAATTATTTCAAAGATACTTGCTAACATATTAAAAAAATTTCTTTGAAGGTTTACATTTGAAGAATAATTCATGTTTTTTTATCAATAGGAAAATCAATGATGCAGTGGGAACAACACTAGCAAGCATACATATAATAATATTGGGCAAATGCATATGATAAACTGTGTTGACTATATATGAACATCTTGTTTGGATAAACAATCTAGTGGTTAATTGGATAATGGGCTGCTTGGCCTCATCATCTTTTACAATTTTGATAAATGGCTCCCCATCAAAAAAATTATTTGCTATGAGATGACTTGAGTAGGGGTGCCCAATTTCCACCTTCTTATTCCTGTTGGTAGCTGAGGGTTTAAGAAGAATGCTTACAACAACTAAAAGGGAAGGAGAGATCAAGGGAATTGTAACGGGATGGAATCTATCCTTATATCATATGTTATTTGTCGATGATGTTATGCTATTTGGTTAGGTAACCATTAGTGAAACCAAAAAGTATACAAAGATTCTTGGCCTTTATTGCAAAGCAACAAAGTTGGAAATCAATGTACTCAAATCATCAATCCTTTTCAATTGATTGGAGGAGGAAGAAGATATCAACTTGCTCAAATTCTTCCTTTCACACCTATCCCATTTGACGATGATGTCAATACTTGGGGTTCAATCTTAATCCAAATGGTTACAAGCTAGAAGATTGGAATTGATTGTATGATAAAATTGAGAGGAGAGTGTCAAATTAGAGTTATAAATGCTTCTCTAGAGGAGGTAGACTGACATTAGTGAAATCTATTTTAGAGGGGATACCAATATGTTGGCTATCTCTATTACACTTTCCAAATGGAATTTTAGAAAAGATTATAAGAAAACGTTTTATCTTCTTATGGGCAGGGAAAAGGGAGGAAGAAGGGATTCCATTGGTTAGATGGAGGAAATTTCCAAATCCTAAAGAGGATAATGGATGGGGCCTAAAAAACATTTACCTTTTTGGTCAAACCTTGGCAACTAAAATCCCACAAAGGATGATAAATCATTTAAGGCCTCTATGATAAGGTGACATTGGTGAAATACATAGCTCCAGAAACTATTGAGGATTGGATAAGAAAGGAAGTAAAAAGTCATAGTGTAACTTCAATGATTTTTAAGGCTTTGGTAAGGGCCTTTCCCTTGGTGGGTAAATGGTTGGCATGGAACATATGGAAAGGTAATAGAGTCAATATTTGGGAAGACTTTTGGATGGGTAGCTCATGTAACTATAGATTATTAGTTCCATTAAAAATGAACTCAATGATATGGGTATCTATTACATAATAGATGTAATTGATCCATACTTTAGTTCCATATGGAATCAAGAGTGGAGTTTTGCTTTAGAGATGGCTTTCAAGGAGACTTAGTAGAAGCATTGAATCAATTTTTGAGTAGTTTAAAACATAATGTAGTCAAAATTAAGGATGAGGAGGACAAGCTAATATGGTGCAAGAAAAAAATATTTGGGAATTATACAACTAAATTAGGTTATAAGGCAAAGGTGGAAGATGAAGCAAAAAATGAGAGGAAATGTTGGTGGAAATATATATCGAAGTTGAATTGACCATTGAAATTGAGGATTTTTATTTGGTTGGTCTTATCTAATAAATATCTAACATGGGATAATTGCTAGAAGATAACATGATAGGGGTTATTTAAGTGTTTTGAACAACACCCATACATGGGACCCTAGCTTACAAATTTCTATCATATGGAAAAGTGTCAAGGACAATGTTTCTCAAGAGAGGATGGATTATTGGGATCCTCCTTAGGGGTGTAAGAGGGGCATATGGGCCCTTTAGAGATAAGAATAGGATAAGTGTGGTGGCCATTTAATGTAACATGGATTAGGTCCATAATGTTAGTTATTATTAAATAAGGCCCAATTAGGTAGTTACCAATTAATAAATGTAATGTGACCTCATTTAAGTAGGCCCACAAGATAGTTAGCATTTGACATCTATAAATAAGGATGGAGTCCTCCTTATTATTGGGGATGTAGATTATTAATGTATTGGAACTTACCTCATTCGAAGGTTGCCCACTCTAAGGGGAAAGTGAGTAGGAGTTGGTCCTTCCATAAAACGATCATTGTATGGAGTTTCCCTACCTCAAGGGAATTTTGATCAACGAAGTAAAATGATATCAATTCTTATTTATATTGTGATGCAGGGGTAATTGAATCTTTAAATCTGCAATATATTTTTATTTTCAATCCATACCAAAAGGAGAAGATAATGCCTACGGTCTACCTATAACTTGCAACCACAATATTTGACTAAATTTCAATTCTATTATGGAACCTCAGTTTCTTGTAAAATGTTACTAATAGGCCTATACTTTCTATACCTTGCATCCAAAAATTAGAGTTKCTATCTTCCTTCAAAGACTTCAACTCACTTTTTCATTTCTTACCTCTGGACAACAAAATCTATTACCTCTCTTCCACAGCGGGYGCTCTTTGTGTCAATTCACGCATTTATCGTCCACACAAACTTTACAKTYGAAGTCTGTGACCACAAGACTTCTTTTAATTTMTTTTGGTGAATGATCAWTGATCCAATCTCGATGAATTMATATAGATGGTGATAAGGGTTCCTGAATAATCCACACTATGACAAATGCTMCGTCTGCAATATTTTAATATCGACTTAATACCCACAATATAAAGAATTGCTCTATCAATTAAAATCAGYGATGCCATACATAGCTAATAGTAAAGAATTTAAACTCCGATGAAGCACAAATAAAATAGTGGAATACCTCCAATGCAACACAACTCGTGTGAATTAGACACACAAGAAAAAAATGATTACTCAGATTTGCAGAAACTGATTTTCTTTTATTAACTTCTTTGCACCCTAATCCACACTATAATGGTTTTATTTTATACATATGGGGTGAGAATAGACCGAATCTCTAATTCGAATTAGATCCCCTATTATTGGTGATGATAGACATAAATCTCTAATCCGCCTCTTGAGTAGGATTGAATTGAAATAATAATCCTAAAAAATCCTCTAAGTTCCTATTCAATTACTAAAAATGGAAAATTACATTTAAATTAAGGAAACCAACTCCCTTTCATAAATTCTTAATACCTTATAGAGGTCAATTACAAGTTTGATTGTTTGAAAAGGTGCTCTTGCATCAGACTCCCAGGGAATAACGACATTTAGGGGCTCCTGTCCATGAATTATTCAATATTTCTACCACGTTGTTGTATCTTTGTTTCCATCATCCACATAGCATCTTCAAATGGATGATCCTTCCACTTTACCAAGTATTGAAAATATTTGTTACCCCTTGTCCTCTTGACTACCTTTCTGTCCAACACTAACTCAATATGCAATGGTTTTTTTGTAGTTGTCTTCCTTTCCCATTATACTGTCTAATCACTTACAATGTTAGGTTCATTTATTGAATCTCATGCTTCGCTTCCCTTGTAAGGATACAAGTCTAAATATTAAAAATCAAAGAGATTCCAATGTTAGGTGGAAGCTCTATTTCATATGCATTTGAAGGAAACTTTCTTAAAACTTTAGAGGGTCCAATTTTCTTCAGTTTCATCTTATTGTATTTCCCCTTGGGAAAGCACTCTTTCTTCAAGTGTGCCAACACTAAGTCTCCAAATTCAAAGCTCAATTCTCTCCTCTTCAAGTCTCCTCTTTGCTTATACTTGTTGCTACTTTCCTGTAGCTATTGTTTCACTTGCTCATGCAATTCTTGCATAGTTGTAGCAAAGTATTCCCCAAAAACACTCCTCATCTCTTCTTTACCCAAGTTCCTTAACTCATAAACTAATCTTGGGTGCATTCCATACATGATCTTGAATGGAATTAGGCCAATGCTCCTGTTTAGCGAGTCATTATAAGAAAACTCTGCTTGGGAAAGTACATGATCCCATTACTCGAGATGTTCACTGGCTAGACTTCTCAGAATGTTTCCCAAACTTTTGTTCACCACCTCTATTTGTCCATCAGTCTATGGGTTGTAAGTCGAGTTGAAGTTAAGATTGGTTCCCAAATTTTTCCATAGAGTTCGCCAAAAGTGGCCCACAAATTTGATATCTCTATTTGAAATTATATTCCTAGTAAGTCCATGCAATCTTACAAATTCCTTAAAGAACAAGTTTGCAGTGTTAGTTGCATCATGTTGGGCCCTCTATTTTTGAAGAGAACCCAATTTTGAGGAAAGATCAAAGTTTTGCGGGAAAGCGCACAACACAACATAAGACTAGAAGCAACAGAAAGTAGCTACGTTGAGAGGAAAGCTATCTGCAAGCAAGCCAACAGTGAAAATAGATCATATGCAAGCTAGATGAGTAAGCGGAAAGATCCAGAACCTTCGAGCACATGCAAAAAGAAAGCGGGAAAGTAGCAGAAGCAGAATTAAGAAAGGATAACAACGAAATCAAGAAGCGGCCAAGCAAACCATACAAATTGGGAATTATGTAATAGGAAAGGGTTGGCTATCATCATTATTATTATGTAGAGTTGGTTTGTCAATATCATTACCGTGGTCGTTGTTAATATTCTGGCCATTACAGGTTTCATTACTTTTGTCATGGGTTGTATCGTTGTTACTCGTATTGTGACTATTGTCGAGTCTATCTGCTAAGAATCATTGCAAAGGGGATGGGATATTGCTTTGCTTGCGTTGTACTAGTTGCAAACAAGTATAGAGATGAAGATAATAAATAAGCAAATTATTTTGGGCCCTAAAAGTTTGGTTATGATGTGTGTGATTCGATGATTTCTCCATTGTGCAATTCTTTCTGTACTATGTTTGTTAATCAATCATTATTTACGAATGTCTTTCAATGTATGGGCTTATCTTTACATTGCACAACATAATTTATCGGATATATCTACTACTGTAGACTCCCAATGATATAATATTTTCACATTTGAGTATGGGTATGTATTGGTTTGCGTTAGATCTAATGATGCGTCCTTGCTAACTCACTTTATCACACATAAGCCTTGGTTGCGCTTCGGGTGAGACCTCCTGCCCTTGTAGAAGGTTGAATATTCCAACACTGCTAGACTACAACATTATATTTGTTGGAAACCTATGAGAACCATGATCTCCAATTTCGTGCCAAAAAATGGTTTTGTCGCCAGGACCTAAAGCTTTCAAGTGAGTTTTTAGAGTATGCAACATCACATCTTTAAGTTTGACATTGAGAATTGGTGGGAAAGAAGGTGTGATAAATTTATTTTGCAAGAAGATGAGTTACGACACAAAAGTTTGAGGGTTTTGAAGAGCGTTGTCTTTTACTTAGAACCAACAAACGACTAGCACAAGATCTTCTGGATTTGATTCCCAGAAGAGGTATTTTAGTGGCTCGACCAACTAGAAGAAGCACACAAATTCAAAGATTGAGTCGAGAGAAGCAATAATTGGACTGTTGAGCGTTTAGCAACTCTTCACCAACTAGATCATCCAATTTCTAGAGCTGTGGATTTCTGGGTATAGAACACCTTCGAAGGATATATCATTGAATTTTCCACTGAGAACCACCAGTATTTTTCAAAAGAAGAAGCCATATTCAAAGAAGGATCCCGAGGAAGATTGTTGCGAGAAATCCCCCTTTGGATTAAAATTTTGCTTATGGAAGAGGGGATGCTACCTGTTCCAATTGATATGGCAGCGTAAACCCCTGCACATGAGGGGTGGGTGATTTAGGAGAGGGTTGATGGGATAGGTTATGAATGTTCTTGAAGTATGGGGGGTCATCGAGCATAGAGTGCCCGAGATGAATGAGCTCAGAGGAGGGCTGTTGTGATCGAAAAGAGGTGGCGAAAATAGTTGAGGAAGTTAATGAATAGGCCTGATCAGTCGCGAAAGGAGATCCGCTTCGAGGGTAGCTATAGAAGAGAGTTATAGAAGTTACATGAGTTGTAGATACATAGAAAGTTTTCCAGCCAATGGGTGCATGAGAGGTTTGGAGAGAGCAGTGAAAGATCTGGAGGAAGCGAACGAGAGGAAGGAAATTAGAAAGAAATAATAAGGACAGGTGCCACCCTTGAAGAATAAGACTCAACCGAAATCCTTGAAGAATTTGTGGGACAATAAGATCCTGTGATGCCAGAGGATGTTGAATCACATCACGAACTTGATATGGTACCACATACTAATGCGACCCCCTGGGTCAAGGAATTCCATTCTGGAGGCAAAGGAACTAGACTCGAATCATCAAGTCTCTCAGTGCTATCTACAAATCTGGTAAAGTTTGTGCTAAATTATTTAGTAGTTTCTGTCATTTCTAATCTTATAATCTGACAAGTTCAAGTAGTAGTAGTGGAATTGGGGTAAGTTATTTAGTCATATCACAATTAGGATCCTCAAGGTTCATTTTGATAGGCTCTCCAAGTTCTCCGATGGCAAGTCATCATGCATGATATCTCACCCGGTACCCAAATTTTTGGGGTAAAGGAAATGAGGATGTTGAACAACATTGGTTTCTTTGTGAGGCCATCTAGAGGTTTCGTGGAACTCTAGATGCCAACAAACTAGTCGACTTTTAGACCACCTTGAGAGGTCATGCTTTAAAATGGTATATGAAATCCATTGAACCAGAGAATCCTCAAGGACATGGTTTCACTCTTGCTAAGGTCAAATACAGGTTCATAGCAGAATTCTTCTTATCACAATTAGGACAACATGCTCTCTCTGAGTTGCGAGAGATCAAACAAAGAGATGGTAAGTCTGTATGGGAGTATAACCAAAGATTTAAGGATGTGATAGGGAAACTGGAAAACCCCATCCATGAAGATCGCCAACGAGAATGTTTTATACAGGGGTTGTTATCATTGACTCAGATACCATTAACCCAACATATGATATTTACATTAGGGGAATCCTTAGAAAAAACAATGAAAATTGAAGCAATGGTTGACTATCGAAGAAGCTTGTGGGCTATGAGACTGACTGAAGATACTAATATTGCACAGCTGCAAGGATGAATTTCTTCCTTAACCGACAAGATTCAAGAATTGACCCTCCCTAGAGAAGGTTGACCGCATGTATGGTGTACCAGCTACTACGCCGAGGGTCATAAAGTGATAGAATGTCCTAGACTTAGGGGAATAGGCCCCCCTCCACACATGATGGTGCCTCTACCAAGAGGACCATCGAGAGGGGCCACACAAGTTGATGATATAGCGCCATTTCACGGCTCTGTGCAATACCATGCTTTCCCCAATCATCAAAGAGGCCATAATGGGGAATATTGTGAAATATATCAAAGCCATGGTCACTCCCTTCAACACTGTCCAATCCTACAAAAGTATTCCTCTATTCTAAATATGATATACTGTGAATTATGTGGGTCACCCATTCACACCACTAAGCAATGCCGTACCTTAGATGCTCTTGTAGACATATTGGATTGATATGCATTTAGGCTCAATGAAGTTCCTCAAGGGTTTGGAGGAGGATGCAGAGGTGGGGGAGGATTCATAGGCAGATGGAATGGCGGGAGAGGACCAACTCATTGTTTCGATTGTGATGAACAAGGGAACCTCATGAGGGGCTATCCTCTTCCAAGAAGAACTTGTTTGCAAACTGCAGAAACAACACCCATGTCTCTCAGGAATGCCTGAAATTGATTGTGAAATGGGAAGGTCACGTTAGGCAACGAGGTGCCAATTTAATAAATTATGAGCCTCGAACTATCACCGAAGAAAAGGATCCCAATATTAACATTATTACTCGAGGAGCAACAATGACCGATGTTGATCTTGACAATCCCAATCAAAGTAAGATTTAGAAAGTGGTACCAGTGGACGCTAAGTATGATTCCATAAGGAAAAATGAGTTATTCAAGAATGTCATAGAAATGTTTTGACAAATGTCTAAACCTACCATATCGACAGTTGCAGAACCAAGTATTGAGCTTCAACCAAGAGTTGAGGAAAATCTGTTGGCTCTGAAGGACCTTCCAATGAAATCACAAAACACTACTGATCTATGGTTCCAACCTTTTTCTGATATTTTGGATGACGAAAAACTCACTAAGAAGTTGCAAAACACAATTAAGGGGAGTTTAGACGCTGAAGGGAGGCTAGAGGAGTTGATTTTTGCTAATCTACCATAGAGACATACATGTAGAGTACAGAGGAGGAAGCGAAGATTTAGAAGATAATTTAGACTAAATGCCCACATCGACGACTACAAGATTAGCGATGTTATGTTAGACTTGGGGTCTAACGTCAACATACTACCAAAGAAGACTTGGGAAGCTGTGGCTAAGCCCAAGATAGTCTATTCACCTATTCAGTTGAGGATGGCCAATTAGTACTGTATCTACCCTGTTGGGAGGCTGCAAAACATTGAAGTGGACTTAGCTGGCTTTAAAAAAATAACAAACTCTATGGTCATAGAAATAATGGGGGAGAAGGATTCGTACCTAGATCAAATGGGTATTGAATAGGATTATGAGAATAACATTGTTATAGATCTCAAGAAGGAAATCATGACCTTTGAAGCAGATGGTATGAAAGTAACCCAACCTTTAGAACCTTACCAAGTTCCTCAATATACAGATTCGGTCGCTGAGAATATGGAACATGATGTCTTGGATCAACACTACACTCTGACTACAGGGAAGCGGGCATATTACATTAACACTACTGTAGATGGATCAATAAGTTGGCAGAGTATTTAGTCTGCAGGTGAAGATTCCAAGGAAACTTTTGACAACCAACAATAGGGAAGATATGAAAACTTTTCAAGATGATGTGCAACTATCAAAGCATTCAAGTGGATTGGATAAGATATTAGAGAACACCCTATGTATGATGGTACTTCATATTTGGGAAATTTTCTCGTGGATCTGGAAGATAAGGTTGCGCCCAAGCAAAGAATCCCAATACTTGATATTGTGTAAATAATATCCATCTAGGTGGTGGGCCACTCATAAAGGCACTTTGTCTTCTTGGGACGAAGTAAAGCGTGCCATTGAATATCATTTTATTTCACATGTCACTTAGCTTGTTATAGTGCAAGTTGTAGGTTGGGAAAATATCGACCCAACCACAAAGCAAGTGCTACAAATTGGGAATCCTACACCCAATGTCACCTCGATGTAGGTCCTACACTTCAAGGGTGACTAGGTGACTCTAGGGAGACGATACTGGTGACCCTAGGGGGAATGAGAAGGATGAAGGGAAGTGTAAGGAGAAGTCCCCTGGAAGGACAAGTGATTGAAGAAAAGATTGGTTGAAAATGGTAAGTGAAGAGAGTTAAATGGATACCAAGTAAAGATATAGTTGTCGGTGCACTTGTACTTGCCCGAGACACAAGAAAACACACTTTTCCAACCAAGTATAGTAATGGATCAACAAGCTAATCTTGCTGTCCCTAAAATAAAACAACATACAAGTTAGTAAATGAGAAATATATTACATCCAAATCAGCAAGTAAAAGGTCTATATTAGTTAGCAGTGTTAACAATAAAACTAGTAACCAATGTGGACCGAAAATAACGCTTCAAGACTGACTAAAGATGGTTATCATAAAAGTAAATTTCTACAGCAGTATATCAACCTTGTTATAGCGCAAGTTGTAGGTTGTGAAAATCCCGACCGAACCAAAGAGAAAGTGCTACAACTTGGGAATCCTACACCCAATGTCACCTCGATGTAGGTTCCGCACTTCAAGGGTGACTAGGTCACTCTAGGGAGACGATCCCGGTGACCCTAGGGGGATGGAGATGGATATGGATAGAGATGGAAGTGGATCCCCTAGAGGTCAATTCTAAGTGGAGTGAAATGTGTGGTGTTAGTGATAATTCTTGTCTTGGGCTCGAGAGCATTCGGGTCTGCAAGTTACACGAGAAGCGCCTGAGAGCAGCATGGAAAAATCTCGTTTTACGACTTCCAATCAAATGAGAGGGTGAAATTACATTGTCAGCGGCCCAGATTGATCCATAAGAACAGATCAACGGTCATCGGGAAATCAGGGCTACCAAGTTAAACGATATATAGTTTCAAAGAAAGCACCTATATTTCAAGACTAAATCTGGGTCGTCCGATCCAGTGACGCGTGGTGCAAGATCTAGTCACGTCGGCATATCGACATTCGGGAATTCGAAGGGTAAAAGTCCCTCATCATCTCACATCCCGAAACCCCGAACCCCGAAACGCTGATAAGCACCTTTGAAGCTAAGCCTATGGTCCTAGCACCTGGTCACGTCAAGCGAGCCTGGTAATGGAGGACACGCGGCGCAATAGCTGAGCCACGAGTGGGGCCATTCGGGATTTTCACGTTGGAAGCACCGAGGTCCTCTCAGCCATCCATCCATCGATGAAACTCGGGCACATTGGACTTAAAAGGGGGTAAAATGCAAAGGAATGGGTTAAAAACCCACTTGTCCTAAGTTCGGGATGAAAATGCGTCTGTGTTTAAATAGAAATCAGATCTGGACGACAGGGATTAGAGCGCCCAGATCAATGACGCACATTGGATTCCAGAGCCCTCCNNCGGAATCGGGGATGCATCTCTCCGACGACTGTGATTAGAGCGCCCGGATCAGCGGTGCACATTGTATTCTGGAGCCTTCTGTCTTTCTGCGTTTAACCAACGTGGGCCCCCTTCCTGTGGTGTCATCTTTTGTACCTTCCTTCCCCTTGCCATCTGTTCTCCTCTTGGCCGTGTGATGAGGTTCGCTCCCTTTAGCCCTTCCTCATCCTCCAACATCTGTCCACCTTCCCTCTTCTGGTCCATGTGGTCCCTCCCCCCATCTCATCATCCACTCACCTTCCGAGCCTCCTCGTCCCCTGCCATGTGTCCCGCTCCCTTCCATGACAGCCTTTCGCTACCGCACCCATCCTTAGACCCTCTTATCTTCTACCACCTCATCACCTCTCATCTCACCCTCACAATGTTGACGCCATCACCTCCCTTTCCCCTTCCACGTCAAGCGTGCCAGTTCCTCCACGCCTTATCCATCAGATTGTCCAACTGTTCCAGGTGGTAGCGGGAGGGGTCTTCCACGTCCCAGAGGGCAGAGTTGACCGAGGCCATTCCCAATCCCAAGGAAGCATTTATTATTGTCGTGAAGGTGGTTGAACGTCGTCTTCTTCCATAAATAGAAGGCCAGGAAAGGACCAAGCGTACAAGCAGACTGATAGTCCTTCCTGGTGGAGATTGCGTCTGTCAAACCACTGCAGGACAGTCAGGAGTCCCATTGCGTCTTTCATAAGTGCACTATCATACAGAGTCTGCATGCGCAGACTGTCAGAAGACATGCAGACGCAAAGTTTTTAATGCAGCTTCTCGTTTCCGCTGTTGTTGTTTTGTTTTGGCTATATGTAGGCATTTTTTCCATTTTGTAAAGGATCGATGGTTGAGTAGAGCTCCCTACTGTAATGTTTTAACAACTATTCTAGCTTTCAGCTTATGCATCTGTATATGAGATTTCTTGTTTTATGACAAACAGTTCTTCTTACTCCGTTTAATTTTCATCTTATGCTAAGAGGGTTCGTGAATGACTGACTCGCGCGAATTGTTGCAGTTCTGCTATGATAAAGGATTTATTATTACATAATTGTGTCCTCTGGCTTTGCGTTTGAATGCAAGTTGATCTTGTGTTTAAATGCCTTCTTCTACAATCTGTTAGAAACCTGCTGTTTATAACAGACCTCCGCTTTTCTCTTGTACAAGTCTTCCGCCTGTTCACCCTTTACTACAACTCACTGTCTGAAATGCTAGCAAGACCTCACTTTCTCATGCATACCTGCCCTGGTTTCAGAGTTGGAACGCTATTGTTTTGAGTTTCCCTCCATTCGATCACCCATCTATAAACAACCGTGACATAAAACTGATGGGCGTCGGGCTCTGCTCCTGCTAGCAATCCAGGAGTGACTTCCGTCGCCAACATTTCTGGCGCCGTTGCCAGGGACGAAGTTGAAGATTTTCCCTGGGCAGAACGACATCGAGCCTCTGATTCTGAAGGTGCATCAGACATCAGAGCCCTTAAGGATTGCTACTTTGCACCTGGCGACTCCACTGTGGCGACTCCATTGTTTCCACATCACTGTTTCAGCTGTGACTACTGTTAGCACACCTGAAAGCTGACCCTAAGGAGATTTCTCGAGAAGGTTTCAGCAGCTGCTTTCTCAGTTTGAGAAGCTTCCAGGGGTAACGACAACGTTAAGATCTGACCTTTGATGGTGAACAAGGACCAGGCATATTTGAAGCTGTGTATCTTTCACCTGGCGACTCTGTGATTCGAGGATCGATTGGCGACTCCACTGTTTCGATATGGGGAGAATTCTGGCTCAAAGGTTTGCTTTCTGTGACTTTTCTCAAATAGTTGGTTTTCCTAATGCACTTCCTGATAGAGACCAATGGGAAGATTTCCTCCCTGAATTTCATGCAACAAGTTGGGAGGAACCAACTGAGCATTTACTGGACTTCCATGAGGCTATCCACCGACACAATATCACGCATGAGGATGTCCAGATTAAGCTCTTCAAGTATTCATTGAAGGGAGCTTCTCTTGAATGGTGTCGGTCTCTTCCAGCTGCAAGCATCTGCTCTTTAACATGTTTTCATACAACTTTCAATTCATTTTGTAAAGACTACTATCCAGCTGATGGTTTGTTTGAAAACTGTTGTGAGGAGTTTTCTTTGCTTCAGGAAGCCTCTGCTGGCCCTGAATACCAGGTCCATGATGAAGCCCTTACTCTGGAGGAAAGCATCTGCTGTGAAAATATAGAGGTGTTGGATGATATTAATTGTGTTAGCCCCATAACGGAAGCATCTGACATCATATCAGATGCATCTGTTCTTTTATATCTTCATGAAGATCAACACGTCTCTTGTGGAGATTATGAGTTTGCAGAGCAGATGTGGTCCATGGTAGATGGCTCACCTGAGTATTGGGTTGAAGCAAATATTCCTAGCAGCCCTGCTTCTGAGGACGGAGGCCTTCCCATTTTTAAAGAAGAAATTATTGTGGAAGCGGTTTCCTCTCTTTTTCTCCAGGGAGTTTCTCACGATATATGTTTACCTGGGATTAAAGAGAAAAAGATTACGTGTGAGCAACCAGAACTAGTAGGTCCCACTATCCCTAAAACGGAAATTTTTGACGGGATCACTGTTCTGGAGGAGGATCATATCAATGAAGGACAACCCCTTTTTGATATATGTTATAGTGATGATGAGCAGCAAGCTTATCCTACTTTTGATCACTATAGAGATACTGAAGAGCAAGTCAACAAACAGAACCACCCCATGGTCCCTATTTATGATGAATATGAATCGGACTTGGGGGAGACCGAACCAGAGGAGTAGAATATTTCCTGTCCAGAGCCAGTCAGCGAGCAGCCACCGCCCGAGAGCAGCGAGCCTACGTCAGTTGTCCACCATCAACCTGTGCTTATCAGAGATATTCAACCACAGGTGGACAACTGTGTAGCACATGCGACTGTTTGTCGCCAGTTTTCTGGGATTGGCCACTCATTCTATGAACCTGTCAGCAAGTACATGGAGTGGCATTTCCCCTATGCCTTGGAGCCGCCCTATTTCATCTCAACTCAAGCCTGTAAGGAGGAGTTGAAGAGTGTAATCGTTATGCTGTCACAGTTACACCATCTGTTGATGATCATTGACAGAAGGAAGGAGCTTCTATCCAGGAAGCTGCTTGAATGGCTATGGTGGAAATATGCTTTCACCTAGCCCCATCTAAAGTGTTTTATTAGTTTAGGATTGTATATAAATAATCTCCTTTGAGCATGTATCTTTATTTTGTTACTTTTATTTTTCGGCCTGTATTTTCAGCAGCGAGATGTTTTGAGCATGACTCCATAGCCCAACAGCAAGGCACTGAAGCTGTAGAGTGAGTTCTTAGAGCATCACATGGACAACTCTATCCCCCATGGAGCCTAATGTTAGCGATAATTATTGGCTTGGGCTCGAGAGCATTCGGGTCTGCAAGTTGCACGAGAAGCGCCTGAGCACAACATGGAAAAATCTTGTTTTACGGCTTCCAATCAAATGAGCGGGTGAAATTACGTTGTCAACGGCCCAGATTCATCCATAAGAACAGATCAACGGTCATTGGGAAATCGAGGTTACCAAGTTAACCGATATATAGTTTCAAAGAAAGCACCTATATTTCAAGACTAAATCTGGGTTGTCCGATCCAGTGACGCGTGGCGCAAGATCTAGTCGCGTCGGCATATCGGCATTCGAGAATTCGAAGGGTAAAAGTCCCTCATCATCTCACATCCCGAAACCCTGAACCCCGAAACGCCGATAAGAGCCTTTGAAGCTAAGCCTATGGTCCTAGCACCTGGTCACGTCAAGTGAGCCTGGTAATGGAGGACACGCGGCGCAATAGCTGAGCCACGAGTGGGGCCATTCGGGATTTTCATGTTGGAAGCACTGAGATCCTCTCAGCCGTCCATCCATCTATGAAACTCGGGTGCATTGGACTTAAAAGGGGGTAGAATGCAAAGGAATGGGTTAAAAACCCACTTGTCCTAAGTTCAGGATGAAAATGTGTCTGTGTTTAAATAGAAATCAGATATGGATGGCAGGGATTAGAGCGCCCAGATCAACGACGCACATTGGATTTCGTAGCCCCCCCGCCTTTCTACCTTTAAGCGGAGGGGGGGGTCCGGAATCGAGGGCGCACCTCTTCAATGACTGCGATTAGAGCACCCGGATCAACGGCGCACAAGGTGATTCCAAACCCCCCCCGCCTTTCTACCTTTAAGCGAAGGGGGGGGGTCCGGAATCGGGGACGCATGTCTCCGACGACTGTGATTAGAGCGCCCGGATCAGCGGCACACATTGTATTCCAGAGCCTTCTGTCTTTCTGCGTTTAACCAACGTGGGCCCCCTTCCTGTCGTGTCATCTTTTGTACCATCCTTCCCCTTGCCATCTGTTCTCCTCCTGGCCGTGCGATGAGGCTCGCTCCCTTTAGCCCTTCCTCATCCTCCGACATCTGTCCACCTTCCCTGTTCTGGTCCATGTGGTCCCTCCCCCCATCTCATCATCCACTCGCCTTCCGAGCCTCCTCGTCCCCTGCCATGTGTCCCGCTCCCTTCCATGACAGCCTTTCGCTACCGCACCCATCCTTAGACCCTCTTATCTTCTACCACCTCATCATCTCTCATCTCACCCTCACAGTGTTGACGCCATCACCTCCCTTTCCCCTTCCACGTCAAGCGTGCCAGTTCCTCCACGCCTTATCCATCAGATTGTCCAACTGTTCCAGGTGGTAGCGCGAGGTGTCTTCCACGTCCCAGAGGGAAGAGTTGACCGAGGCCGTTCCCAATCCCAAGGAAGCAGTTATTATTGCCGTGAAGGTGGTTGAACGTCGTCTTCTTCCATCAATAGAAGGCCATGAAAGGACCAAGCGTACAAGCAGACTGATAGTCCTTCCTGGTGGAGATTGTGTCTGTCAAACCACTGCAGGACAATCAGGAGTCCCATTGCGTCTGTCATAAGTGCAGGATCATCCAGAGTCTGCATGCGCAGAATGTCAGAAGACATGCAGATGCAAAGTTTTTAATGTAGCTTCTCGTTTCCGCTGTTGTTGTTTTGTTTTGGCTATATGTAGGCATTTTTTCCATTTTGTAAAGGATCGATGGTTGAGCAGAGCTCCCTACTGTAATGTTTTAGCAGCTATTCTAGCTTTCATCTTATGCATCTGTATATGAGATTTCTTGTTTTATGACATACAGTTCTTCTTACTCCGTCTAATTTTCATCTTATGCTAAGAGGGTTCGTGAACGACTGACTCACGCGAATTGTTGTAGTTTTGTTATGATAAATGATTTATTATTACATAATTGTGTCCTCTGGCTTTGCGTTTGAATGCAAGCCGATCTTGTGTTTAAATGCCTTCTTCTACAATCTGTTAGAAACCTGCTGTTTATAACATACCTCCGCTTTTCTCTTGTACAAGTCTTCCGTCTGTTCACCCTTTACTACAACTCACTGTCTAAAATGCTAGCAAGACCTCACTTGCTCATGCATACCTGGCCTGGTTTCAGAGTTGGAACGCTATTGTTTTGAGTTTCCCTCGATTCGATCACCCATCTATAAACAACTGTTAAGGTCCTAACCAGCACATAGGTAGATCAATGTATTCAGATGTAATAAAGGTCAATATTAATAAGACCTTTCAATAAAATAGAATAAGGCGGATGTAAGAAGACCTAATAGAAGCTTCCGCTTCTAGAAGGATCTTCCTCTAGATGCTTCTCTTAATAGACATATTTAGTATAAATAAGGGTCGAGGGTATGAAAAACCCTAGCTTGGATATTATTGTAACAGAGCACTGCTCGACTGAAGGTTGCCCCCTCGAAGAGGCCTGTGAACATTGCTATCAGATTCAAAGTGCTATTTCTGTTGTTATTTCGTATATCATTTCTGTGTATTGTGAATATTATGCTGGATATTTTACTGTTATTCTGTCATTTCTAGCATTTCATTTCTGTTCTGCATATTTTATATATCTAGTATCTTGCAAGTGGTATCAGAGCACTTTCCTTGGCAGAAATTGTGGGTATTTTTTTTCCAGGGTAGAG
>ML810771.1:354149-368694 GCA_009831015.1 Picea engelmannii | reverse complement strand
AAACAACTTGAATAAGAGTACAGAAGGAAAGATGAGAATCCGACATCAATAGAGATAGAAAACTGTGATTTGTATTATCATATGGAAAAGTCTGTTTACAATATAGTATCTTTTGTATCCAAAATCGAACCTTTACTTTATCAAAAAGATAAGTATTTATAACCTTTACAATAGATCTCAGATCCCTGAAAAATGGATCTGGATTTCTAAATATAGAAAACAGAGTGCAAACTAATTACAATTAGGTAATTGAAAATCTACTTTATATGAATCGAATTATCTTCAAAAGGTCTTTGACATCTGGTCTTTATCATGACGTGCCCCTGATGTGTCTCTGATGTGTTGACACATGTCTTCAAAACTGAAAACTTTAAACAACTGTGATCAAATTTTTAGTTGACCATTTAGGCATTCACCTCCTATATCTCCACAAATCTTTGAAACTGAATATTTCATGATTTGGTGATTAATCTTTTTGATTCCCTCTTATCTTTTAAATCACCCAAAAATCGTTCTGTTTGAGCTCAAAATCTTCAAAATTCTTTCTCTGTGGTTTCACCAGCTATTCCACCTTAGAATTTGCTAATTAGCCGATGAAAGCTCTGCTTTTCAACAACTAATTGGTTATAACTGCGCCTTCCGTGTTGGTGAAAATTCTGTTTTAATCAAAAGGAAAACCTTTCGTGTTCAAAATAAAAAATCATTGTTTGTATTAGTTTTGATTAATCTCCCTGCAAATTTACAGCGACCTGTGCTAGCACCTGTAAATCTGGATGTGTGGTAATTCTTGCTTTCAACTTTTTGATTTTCCTCTTCATACGCTTAGCTAACCACCATAATCTGTTATGGTCCTTTGTGATATTTTTCTTCTTCTTCTTATCCTTTATGCTTTCAAGTGCCAGCTTCTCAAAAGATGCATTGGTCTTTTCAAAATTCTTTGATAAAGTTTTATATCTTGCCTTTATCATCCTTTCTAGAATCTCCTGTTGTGCTATTATCTCTTTTAGCTCCTTAATCTTCTATGATTTCTTTGATTTCTTATTTCTTGAGGTTTCACCTTCATCTTTGGAAGTAAAAACTTCAAAATCCTGTGCAGGTTCCATGGAGTGCTCTGGACTATTGATGTCTGGAATTTCATCATCTTTTTCTGGTTCTATGTCTAAATCTGTGTATGGCAGATTTAGAACATTTGCCTTCTTTATTGTGGATTGCTCTGGGTTTGTTTCGAAATCTAGTTTCTTTTTAGCTTTCTTGGGATTTACACTAGATTTTTTCTCTTATGGTGACTTTGGGAGAGCTCTCCTTCTCTTTGAGCTACTCTGAGGAGTTGGCTGCTTCTTGCCTGCTTTCTTCTTTTCATTCATAGGTTGAGTTTGGGTCTCAAAACCTTCCTAAAAGACAAAGTGCTTCCAAGTTCTTTTTCTCTATCTCAATTCTTCCAAGATGATCATTTTGATCAGGCCATAATGACAAAGGGAATTCTTGATGCTGAATGGTTCGACTCTGATCCTATTACACACCTTTGTTAGGCTTTTATGAAGAAAGAAAGACAGATTTAAAAGGACCTTCCCCGTGAAGTGATCTAGGAGTCTAAAGTGATATAACATCAACTTGTCATACCTACCCTCTGAGGTTACATATAGATGAATGCCTTTGAACAAAACTTGCCATTCATCTTCAAGGTAAGAAACATGGATACTTTTCTTCCAGGTTATACTTCGGAACTCCGTTTTGAGGTATGATCTAGAATCCAAGTTCTTGGTTATTGTTGTTTTAAACCAACTTTGACCTGTTCTAGGTAAGCCAGTTGCTGAGGCAATGGAAGCTTCATCAACTATCAGTTCTAGAGAACCTACTGTAGCTTTCTTTCCATCATATGACTTTGCAAAAGTCTCTGCTATTGCTTGGTGATAGCCCTCCTGCAACTTTTCTACATAGGTCATACATCCTGCATCTGAGAAATGCTTTTGAACCTCTGGATGAGTCTGCAAAAAAGATAAATTGTCTAATTCTTTCCTCACAAGTGGTCCTCCTCGCTTCCTTGCCATTTGCAACTTAATCACCAATTAATCTGTACACGGTTGACACAATAATATTTCTAATAAGGAAAGGGATGGCGTTTGTGAAAATGACCCTGTGTTGTCAATTGACATATGAAACCCCACAATAGAATTTTTAAACACCGGGAGTTTGAAATAAGAAATGATGATTTTGATTTGATGTCAACAGATATTTGGTACTTTATCCTCTGGTTATAATGATGATTAAGAGTTCATAACATCTTCAAACCCTTCTCTATTTGCCACGCAAAATACATGATCACAATCTATCATGATATCCTGCTAGATCGTGGTGAAGAGGTGTAACCACTCATTTGCTTCCATTAGCTTTCCAAGATGATCGTATGACATGTGTCCAACATATCATTTTTGGGTTTCTAAAGTCGTTGGAGAAAAACTCATGTTAACACTTTCACCGGCTCGCTTACTGCTGGGAGTACCCATTAGTCGTTGAAACCTGAGGCTTTCACTGACTAACTTCAACTTCAAAACAAATGTTATCCATTGAAAAGATTTTTCTTGATTTTTGAAAATACCTTTTGAGGATCGATTTATTTCTAGAATAACACCTTAAATCCTATGTTTTGACACCTCAAAATTCTAAAAATTTATATTGAACCCTAATTATAACTATGTTGTCACCTACAAAATGGAACAAATTGAATGATTTATTTTGGGAGATAACACTGTGCAAAAGGGTATTGCTGGTCATGTAGTCTCTTGGCACTCCATATCTGCAACCTGAGGGCCTCGAGACACAATCTCCTTATTTATCCACAAAATAGGGATAACATTTGACTCATACTTGGGGACATGTGCTTGTCGTAGAGTGCACGAGAACCACAACGTCTCCTGGTAGACCCGTTCCTGCAAGGAAACATCAAACTATCAAGTGTAGGATGGCCTACTCATCCTTGTTCTCATATGATTATAATCAAAACCAACTAAGCTAGAAAAGAAAATTTTGACATTTTTTCAAAAAATTTCTAAACTAAGCATGAATATGCAAGTAGAGAGAAATGAAAATGAAATGCATCTAAACTAATATGAGCAATCAAGATGCAAATTTAGGGAATCAAAATGACTTATCTAGTTACCTGGGGCCTTGGGGCCCTGAATATCACATGCTAGATGATGTCAGGTGAATTCATACAACCAATGTAACAATTTGATCATCTCATCAAAGTATCTCCCTCTGTGCTTAATTATATAATATGACAAAGATAAGTCAAGCACATAATAATTACGAGTATAAACACACATATAATCAATGATGAAATAAAACTCATGAAGATGGGTGGGAGGGAAGAAATGCTGCTAGAAATAGAAGCCATCAACGCGATCATCCCACATGAAAGTGTAACCACAAGACTGATCAATCCATCTTTGAAGGGGGATACTATATGTAGACGAAGGCTCATATTCACTCACGCATAAAGACTCACTGCCTCTCGAGGATTGAGAGGAAATGAGAGATCGAAAGAATACTACACGGTCTCTTGGAGAAGAGGGTAAGAGGTAAGGAACAATATCATGTGTAGAAAGACACCGCCTCTTCCCCTGTGAATCTCCATGGAACTCTCCAATATGAAAATAATTATGCTTCGAAGAATGAACCTCTGACTACTCTGACGTGGCCACGTCCTGGTATTCCTCAAAATATGAGCACAACGGTTGGAAGTCCTCATAAAAAAAATATGCATCCTCAAAAGGGTATGTACCAAAGGATGACTGAAGATCACTCTGAGTATGTTGTGACAAGTCATCTTCGAAGGGGAAGAAAAAATTTGTAACCATATCATCACCAGGCTGCCAAACGTATGAATCATATATGCATGGAGGCCAGTCCTCTGAAGATGACATTTCAACCCCTTTTGCTTGAGATCTAACCTCAATTTCATAAATGGGATCTCTATCAATGATGAAGCAACCCACATCCCATCTATGAAATCACCAATGTGTTTGTCAGCTATATCCGAGGGTTGTTCCATTAATTCATCTGCATCATAGGAGCTGATCACTTCCTCACAATACTGGATAACTTCATTTTCTTCAAAATGGAAAGCATATAACAAAGTCTCATTCATGCCTTATGCAAGAGAAACTTCATTGAGATCCTTTTGGAATTTTCTTCATTTCCATAGTCATGGAACAAGGCATCATGAAAGTTTTCAAAAGGATTCTAACTTATCATGTTCTCTTCTTGATGTGCAAGAGGAGCATAGGTTTGGATGTCCTCATCAAGTGGAAGAGCAACTAATTCATCTTCATCATATGTCTCATCAAGATCTTCTTCAAAATTTTCTTCATCTATTGTCTCATCATCAACCGGAAAACCTTCTCTGCAAAGAGTGTGTTTGAGCTCTTGGAAAGCATCTTGCAAAATTTGAGTAGCTGGCCAATAATGTTTGAGAAATTCTTCAATGAGATTTGTAGAAGAAGGGATACTCTTTGGACCACATGAGCGTGCAAGTAAACCTTTTTGACTTGATTCCAATGAAGATACCAAAAATTTCATTAGCACATCTAGGCTTGAAACATACTTCATATAATTGGCAACATGGGTGATTGCTAGAGCTGGATTACCGTCAAATTTGGGGCAATTTGTTCTCCATTTTGTTGGACAATTATTTAGATATCCATGGACATTCTGAACATCAAGAGAAGGACAAACCTTATGGAATTCCCATGGTAAGTCTCATGAGGCCATGGTTTCGTTACTTAGGGTAATACCTCAATGGAGTCGCTAGATGAGCTCAAGGCTCACCAAAGGATGGAAAAGGATAAGAGAAAAGTGGGTTATGGGAAGGTGGAGTCGCCATATGAGCTTCAAGATGAGCTCATCAAGAAAAGGGGAAAGTGAATGTCCCTTGGATGGAGTCGCCATGAAATCTAAGGGAAAGGATTTGGGATAGCTTACCAAAGTGTCATTAGGGTACGAATAAGATTCAAAATCTTCCCCGAAAATGATGCCAAAATGTTATAGCACAAGTTGTAGGTTGGGAAAATCCCGACCCAACCATAAAGCAAGTGCTACAACTTGGGAATCCTACACCCAATGTCACCTCATTCTAGGTCACGCGGTTCAAGGGTGACTAGGTCACTCTAGGGAGGCAATCCCGATGACCCCAGGGGGATTGAGATTGATATGGATAGAGATGGAAGTGGAGCCCCTATAGGTCACATCTAAGTGGAGTGAAATGTGTGGAATGAATTCTTGGGAAGGTCCAAGGGTTTCCAAGTATGTTGAGTAACCTGTAAATGGTGAAATACTCGCCTGAGTCACAAGAAAAACCACTTTGCAATGATGTATGTTCGTTGGATCAGAAAGTTAAGCTTGATTTCCCTAATTTGCAGCAGTATATGACAATTTATATCAGCAAATAAAACATATAAATCAGCAAATAAAACATCTAACATGCAAAGATCTAAACTAGTTAAGTAAATTAGTATCAAGATTAGTAATGAACATAGGCTAAAAAATGGCACTTAAGAAGCAAGAGAATATAACTGTTGTAAATATGTATTTTATGCAGAAAATTACAGCCTTATGGCTGTAGCATTCAATGACATGCAGCAGAAAAATCAACCACACAAAAGTGCCAAGAACTAGCCCAAAATATGCACCCTAGTTAGTAGAGTAAGTGAGGAAAATTAGAGAGCTAGTCTAGGGTTAGTTTAGGAGATATGAGAGTGTTAGTGGCTAGGGTTATGCAGCCCTAATGGCTGTAGATTAAATTTTATAACAACAATTTGAGTATTGGGAGAGAGGGGATTCCCTAGTGGGGAATACTCCTCTCAATGAGGCAAATCAACTTCAAGCAAGAAAACTTTCAAAAGGTCAAAAATTACGTTTCCCAAGGCAATGATTTTATATCTCCAATGCAAAAAGGAGTATGACTAGTGAATTTACTATTGGGTTAATGGAGTCAAATAAACAAGAGTTAGAGAAGCTACCTCCTTAGGGGTGTAATCCCTTTTACTTCCCAAGGCAAGTTTCTCTAGCTAGGGTTTGAGCTAAGAGGGTGTATGCCCTTATACTTCTCTTAGAAAACCCTTGTATAATGAATGAGATGAAGCATAAAATGATGAATACTATGGTGGGGGTGTATTCCCTTATACTTCCCACCTAGCTCCCAGCATAACAATACTTGACTTGAAAAAATGATAGCATAATAGTAAAAGACCATACCAAGATCAAGAGAAATGCCAAGATAATCCACCACAAGAGATAGAAAAACATCATCCAATGCTAGCACCTCACTCCTCCATCTACCTTTTATAAATATATCCATAAACAAGTGCACAAGAGATAAAAGAGCTAAGTATAGTGAAAATTTCAGACCAAGTCCTCTCACAAGAGGGAGAGTTATGTTAAAAAAGAGATCTTATGATCTCTATTTATATAAAATGTAGCTAACATAGCTTGTCCACATAATTTAGGGTAAAACACAATATTAGGGGTCAACAACCCTAATATTGCCCCCTTTTACAAAATAATACTAAACGATTCCTTTAAAATTTCACTTTTGCACAAATAAAACCCTAATTTAGAAGGATGCCACCCCTTTAGGGGACATTTTGCCACTTTAAGGAAGTCATTGGTGTTGGAGAAGCATGGGTAGGCCTCCAAAGGCCACATGTCAAGCATATAATCACTCTCATCATGGTGAAGACCCTCTTCTCCTCAAAATGACCATGTGTCAAAAGAGTGGCACCTCACCGCCATGCCCTAGCCCCCAAAAGCATGACGTCAGGATAAAAAATAGGACGTTTTTCCCTTCCTGGGCAAATCATTTGGAAAGTGAGGGTTGGGATATGTCGACTAAGTCATCATCAAGGTCTCCCAAGTTTGATCTCTCTCATCCAGAATGCATGCCCTTGGCATCCAACCTATGGGCTTGTAGCCCCATGGAAACCCAAGCTAGGCTTGATCTCCCAAAATTTTCCACCAACTAGGTCCTGCAAAGACAAATGAGAACGCCCTCCAAGGATCTCAAGTCATAACATCATGATAAGTGAATCAAATCAATAAATAATCCATCCAAGCATGTGCATCAAGGATCACTATATCCAACAATTAACAACTCAAATACATTATGCGACTCATCAAGCTTGAATATGGGAAGGTTGATGAGGCATCCTATTGGGTAGATCTTTCCCTAGGTCAAGTTGAGTTTCCAGGAGATCCCTCTCTAATCCATGTAAAGTGGTTGAAGTGGCTGGGGTCGAGACTCAATGGGCATAGGGCTCATGACATACAAAGAGTCGTAGTGTCTCATTCATGGGTTCCTTTGCAGAGGGTGTGTGGTACCTTCGTTCACAATACACTTTTTCCAAGCCCATCATTTGCTTTTTATCTTTCTTTCTTTGTATTTTCTTTCATAGTAGCATAAGGAGAAATTGAAGGTCACTGCTCTTGCATGGTGACTAGATGATGACAATGTCACCCACAAACACCTAGTGGAAATGAGAAGGTTGGCTCATGATGAGACCCCCTTTCTCTCATCCATACAACTAAGATCCATTACCCTGGTTTGGTGACCAGATGATGGTAATGTCATACCACTAGATATTCATGGATGTGATAGGTCGGCTTGTGATGAGACCTCCTATCCTTCAACTAACCTTTTAAGCGTTCTTTATTATATTGTGGGTACCCTTTACTCAAAGATAAGCATTTTCTTTCTTTCTTGGATGATCCCCAAGCGTGGTGACCAGATATCGACAGTGTCACCCACAAGTACTTTCATGAAAAATGAGAAGGTTGGCTCGTGATGAGACCCCCTTTCCCCCAACCATGCAACTGAGAGCCATTACCCTAGTGTGATGGCCATAAATGGTAATGTCATACCGTTAGATACCCATGGATGTGATAGGCTGGCTCGTGATGAGACCCCCTATCCTCAACTGATCCTTTAAGCGTCTTTATTTATTCTTTTCATCTGGTCCTTATTTTCTTACGGAGAAGATATTGTAATGTCCCCACTTTGGGACATCGTTATATTACAATGTTATGATGACCAGAGTAGCCAGATGGAGGTTATAGCGAGTAAAGGAGCTATTGAGGGGTTTTTTGGGGTCCGACTTGCATCGCTCATCTTATTTCACCATCATGATCCATTCCGCATAGCTTGGCTTTGGTTCCGTTGCATTCTGACGATTTCTGTAATTTTGAGTTATTTTGGGCTATATGTTAATTAAAATAACTAAGGAGGTCATATTGGGCATAATACTTGGAGCAACCTCTTAGTGTAATAGCTCATGAAAATCGGGAGGAATAACACTACCATATAGGTTGATGAGAAGTGAATTTCAGTGGCCCGAGAAGCCACAAGGAGAGATAAACCACTTTTGAGAGGTAAAATGGTTAATTAATTAATTAATAATTAAATAAAGTAAAAGTCACTTGGAGGGACAAGGTGAGCAGGGAATATAAAAGAGTGATAGGGGCCTCTATTCTCTCATTATGTTGTTTATCATTTGATATCTGGCTTCTTGCTAGTGAGCCCATGCACTTGGGGGTTTTGAGGGTTTTTGACTTAACAAACCCTAGAGATCATCTCGGTGGTGAAATATCCCACCCAACCTGGTCCATGCTTGGTCACAGAGGTGAAATATTCCTCCCTCAACATTCTACATCAGATCCACTCAGTCACAGGTGGATTCTACATCAACCATAGGTTCAGAAGAGAAGGGTGCACAACATTGAGGGTTTCCAGCAAGGGGGGCGCACTTGTGGAGTTAGTTCAGTTCAATTTGGCCAAGGAGAAGGATATTAGGGGGGTTTGGCTATTGAGTTATATTGGTAGAGGCCATAGTGCCTTTCTTGGCTCATCCGGGAGGTGTTTTGGTGGAGTATTGATTTATTGTGAGAGTGGGATGAATTCTCCTAGAGGAAGGGTGCAATTGCTGAAGTAGATCTATTCATGGGAAGGGTAAAAACTTCATTATTTAGCAGGGTAACTTATCTATATTGTTTCTAGCCTTCAAATCCACTCTTCCCAAATGTTTTTGTGACTATTGGGGCCAAGGAGGAAGAGGGCCGAAATCTTCCATAGAGCTACAACCAAGACTAGTGCACAACTCTCCCAGATTGAGGGATTGGTCCATCAGTGGGAAAAGATCTCAGTTTGTCATTCATCTTCGACGACCATGTGTAATTTGGAGGATTGTATCATCTATTCCCAGGTTATTTTCATTTTTTTATAAGTTATCATCTCTGTTGTTCCATACCTGTAGATCCGTTGTGTCAAGAGCTTCTACTATTATGAATAAAACTAGATCTGAGGTATTTTTGGTTATTTCTTGCAGTGTTGATATTGCATATTGTTGAGTACATTCCATAGCTATATATTCTTTGATTATTGGATGCAAACACACATCAAACCATCATATTAAACCCTATCACACTCATGAGACTTAAGTCTGCAAACTGTTTGACGAAATCCCATAACCAGAAAACACATAAAAATTCATAAAAAAACGCAATGTTCCTGACATCTTGGCTTGGGAACATTATAGTGGTATCAGAGGGTTGATCCTACTAGATTGTGGGGGATTAGCGCATGCAAAAGTTTAATGGTATTTACACGGGAAGACACAAGAAGCAAATAGGTGAAACATAGGCATAGATGGAGGGTTCAGGTGAGGACAATGAGCCACCGATTCTAGCAGGTTTCGCCAAATAGTTACAAAACTCCATAAATTAGATACAAAGCACCCTTGTTCATCATCTACAATCTTGCAGGGGTTTTATATAATGGCATAAGAAAGACAACGTGCAACCTAGGGGGTTTCCAGCTAGGGGGACACACCACCTTGAGGAGTTTGGCTCAATCTAGAGGAAGGAGGAGGCTTCTTGGAAAAGGAGCATCTGGGTTTTCTTCGTATGGTCCCTGGCATCATTTTAGTCTATTTTGGAGGAGGTAATCTTAGCAGTTTATTTCCTGGAGCTTGGCACAAATTGGAGGAGAGAGGGGCACAATGCAAGAAGTGGTTTTCATTGTTTATTGTCCCGGATCTTCATAAATTGTCTTGAGATTTCATCAGCTTGGTCATGTTGGCCCGATCTATCATTCTGGAGATTTTGGTGGCAATTGGAGGCTCCTTGTTGATTCAGTCAAATCTGGAGTGCGCAAACTAGTAGAGGGTTTTCTTATTTGGAGGAGCATAACTTCTCCATTGAGGTTGAAACTTGGCCAGGAGGATTCTACTAGCCCGATCTACATTCCAGGAAAGTTTGGAGGCATTTGGAGCTCAAAAAGAGGAGGGCCGAAACTTTAGGGTTCATCAACAACTAGAGCAGTGCGCAACTCAGCCAGTTGGAGGGATTATGTAGTATATTGACTGAGTTATCTAATCTTTAGTCGTATCTTGCATGCTGTGAGCCTTTGGAGGCTTGGATCTTCTTCTCAGACAACCTTTGGGAGGCTATTATATATGTATTTCTTATTATTGTATCGGCTGGCAAACCATCTTTGATATTATTGGGGTTTTTCTTCTAGATCTACAGATCTCTTGTTCAAAGGATCTTCCTACTATCTAAATAGAGGTCAGATATGATATTATTGGTCCTATAATGGTGTTATTTGTGTATCTTGTCTTGTTTATAATTACATGCTTCAGATCTACTATTCCATTGCTTATAGTAAACCCTAATGCATGAGTAAACCTACAAACACATAATTAAACATAACAAACAATAAGAAATTAGTGTTCCAAGCAAAAAATTTGGCCTGGCAACATTATAGTGGTATCAGAGCAAAGATTCCTCCCAACCTGAGGGGTCGTCCATAAGGAGAAATGGATAAAGAGGAAAATCTTCGGGTAGAATTTGATCTAGCCGTACGTGAGTTGATATCAGAAATACAAGATACGAGAGCACAATATAGACAATGGAAAGAGGAGACAATGGAAACATCACTACCAACTAGTAGATGGAAGGAAGCGTAGAGAATTCCTACACCCATTAGGAGTAGACAACTCTGCTACAGCTGAAAGGTGCCTTGGGAACCATATCATATATGTAGGGGTAAAGGTAAGAGGCACATTATTGAGATGCACTATGACAATGAGGATGAGGAGGTACATGGGGATGCAACCATAGATTCATATTTAGATCAGTTCAAGGAGAACAATGACTCTTGCACACTTGTGGAGGATAGTGACTCTTGCACAGTTAGGGAGGATAATAACCCTTGCGCATTGGAGGGACAATTGGATGGACAAGATGATAACACCTGTGCTTTAGTAGTCATATTAGATAATGTTGATGACCTTACACTTCAACAGAGTGGTGACACTAATGGAGATTCACACATGTTAGCACCTAGACATGATGGGCTTCCTATGGTGGCTATGACACAGTTGGCACCTTCTCAGACACCTATGATAGCCATGACACAGGAGGATATTAGTGGAATTACTGATATAATGGTGGAGCCCTACGCATGGATTTCACACCAGGGATAGGTGGACCTTCATGCGAGGACATGATCATAGCATCCACTAGGCACATTGATGACACACACACATTGGTGGCAGATTGTTGTTGGAGGGAATCAATGGCACATGATAGTTCAGATGGGGGATTTTCCATGGATTACTTTCATACTCTTAGGGAGAGAATGCCTATGATGAGGGTCGACTACTAGCGGTTGTTGACAGACAAAGACTACCTATGGGAGGTTGGCGAGATGTATCACAGGGCCTTGAGGGAGAAAGAGTTGGAGGTGGACCAAATCACTCATGATTTGGTGAGGACACGAGGATTCTTGAAAGGCACATAGACAACCCTTTAAGAACCAGAGTCCAGATTGAAGGAGATCCTTTTGGAGACTGGTGAGAGATCCACTACATATATTTTAGTAGAGAGTCAGATATATCCTTCAACAACATTGCTAGAGGATGTTCGTGGTTTAGCAAAGGAGCACCAGTTAATGGAGGAGCATGAGGAGTACCTAGGATCACTGATGAGTACAGAGAGATATGATCCGGAGACACATGAGGATGTCCATGTGTCATAGGAGCTACCCTCCATGAGGGTCTTCGAGACAATCGAGCACTCACATACGCATGGGGACTCCAGAGCCAAGGGTAGTTATGAGGACACTTCCATTTGTGTTCCAGGATTGGCTGACCTTCATGTCGAGGTTGACCCAATAGTACACCCAGGATCCATGATGTTGTAGGAGTATACACGAGATTACATGAGTATGTAGGAGTATATAGTGGTGAATGATATCTCACAGAGACATGCCGAGATGTACATTGGGATTCAGGTGGACGCATTGGATTGCAGGGAGGAGACACACTTAGTGGGGAATGGAGATCCCTCTCCTTTGCAGTAGCACATAGTTCTGAGAGATCACCTTCAAAGTAGTAGTATCTATAGGAGTGATGACGATTCAAGAATGTTTGACCAACAATTTAAGGAGTTACCCCCGGTTGTACCTGATGAGTGGGGTTCAATGATGACTACAGGCGAGTATTTACCACAAGTACTGGTGGATGAAATTTTGGTTGAATCCTTGGGATTGAACAAAGCATATGATACTTTCCAGTCCTACAGTCGGTTACATATGTTTCTTTTATCCTTTCTCGACACTTTCATCATCGACATCAACATCAGAGGAGATAGACAGTGGTATAGGACATGGAGAGTTGGTAGGCTGAGACCCCCTGACAAGAGAGTCTATATTGCACACAATAGCATAGGGGAGGATCATCAGAGGCAAACAATTGAGACCTTGTGCGTGAGGGTGAGCATCTTAGTCCTTGGGATATCAAACATCACAGAGGGTGACACAGATCCAGATTCTCATGGGGATGAGCATGGAGGGGTTCCGACAGTTATCAGTATGACACATGAGAAGTTATTGGGGATTGGAAGTGATGTACTTCCAAGTTTTCCATGGGATCCAAGATTCCATTTGGTTAGTAGGTTGTTTCACCTTATGATTGTTGAAATGATGTAACTGCGAAGAGCATTCTTATTATTATTGGATTAAATCCCCATTGCGGATTAATCATGTCATTATTATTATTATTGTTATTGGATTAATCCCCATTGTGGATTAATCATGTCGGTAATTGTATAAGGACAAAATCCCCTTTTGCAGATTGGTTATCAGATAATTACAAAGGGCAAAATAAGAAGTCAGCCCCAACAGTTATTATGGAAGACCCAAAATTAATTAAAGGTGGGTTTATCCACCCAGAGTGAGAGGTTGGCCCTGCCAGTTGTGACCTTTCACATGTGCCAGTCTTGTATAAATAAGAGGCTAGTGCCTCACTTCAAACACACAACTCACTTGCTCATTTCTCTTATGAGGCAAGCTGCAATTACCAGAGAGAGGAGGAGAAGAGTGGCGCATATCTTGGGGAGGACTTTCTGTGTTGGTTTGAGTTATCTCTTGAACATTGTTTAAGCTATTTATGATAAGGAAGTTTTGCTGGGTTTTCTTCCCCTAGAGGGTTTCCCAGGATAAATGCTGTGTCTCTTGTGAATGTGTATTTCTCATTGATCTTGTTCTTATTATGCTCTTATCTATTGAAATGCAAAGAGCTATAATAATGGCATAAACATTAACATGGTATCAGAGCCAACCTGAAGGAAGCATATTTCGTAAGAGGAAAAACGTCATTGTTACCGTACCCAAAAATTAGGGTTTTGCAAAAGTGAATATTTTCAGCTCCCTAACCACCTAGAAAGCTGCGCCCTCCCCCAAGGATCATTTTGGCACTTAGAGCGCACATTTTCAGTGGCTAGATATTCCAGAAAGTGAAACCCTAGTTTCACAAAGAACCAGAAAACCAGAAAACCAGTGTACCAGAAGTACCAGAAGTACCAGAGTACCAGAAGTACCAGAAAACTAGAAGCACAAGTCCAGAAATACGCAGATTAAGTTTGAGGGGGTAAAAGTTGGATTTTCGAAATTCCGACTGCAACAACTAATTCGCCTCAGCCCAATGCATCTATCCCCTGATCAGAATTTCAAAATTTGAAGTTTAAAAAATTAGGGTTTCCTCATAAAACCCTAAGTTGCAGTTGTAGTTGCAGTACCAGTTGCAATTGCAGCCGTAGAACCAATTGAAATCACTCTTGAAGTTTTTGGTAATGATTACCGCTGCTACCAGATGGAGCCACTACCTGCAAATGCTATCCGAGGTATGTACTCACATATGGTTAATGGTTAAACCCTAAAGAGTATTTGCAGGAGAAGGGATCTTTTGCCATAGATCCAGAAGGATCTCAAGATCCAACACATTTAGATGAATGATGCAACCCAGGTGTGATTATTCTAATATGCATCCATTTGTTATGAAATTATCTTGATTAGTGTTGCATGTTGAAGCTATGATCAAATCATTAGAAGGATTAAAAGTTGATCATAGAGCTTATCCTCTAACCTAACCTTTTGTCAAGATAGAATATTGTCTTAGTACAACAGACAGGTTGAAGAAAGTACTCGTCACTTGAG